>CM065168.1:3015000-3182500 GCA_033026295.1 Channa striata
GCTTTCGGTGATGAGGGTCGCTGGCCTTTCAGATCTGCACTGAGGTGTCGGAAATGGATCAAACAAGAAGAGCGGGAGGAAGGAAAACGTGGGAGGGTGAGCGAGAGAAGCCGAAAAAAAAGTTCCAGGACCTACCACCACTGCTGCAGCAGGAGGTGAGCTGCATTAGGGTTTGGGAGAACAGCAACGTGTACGATCATCGGTCAGTCGAACCCCGGTCTCCTGTGGAAACGTCCTCTGACTTGTGTCATTATTTTCTACGTCACTGTGTCAAATATTGAAGCTTCAGACACTGAAGGCTGTGAGCGTCGCTCCCCGACTACGACTCTGAAACAATCAGCATCTGAGAAAACATAAATTAAAACCAGATGCAAATAAAGAAGCAGCTTTTAAAACAAACATGAAAAAGACGTAGATCAGGTCACACGGTGTGTAGTTGTAGACGGCCTGTGCTCTGATGTTCAGTCTCACTGTCAGTGACAGTGATCATACGCGCGTCACCTGTCGTGTCGATCAGCAGCAGACACCGTGAAGCGCACGCGAGGACGACTCCTGCTCACGTCACGACATATCAGCGTCACTCCACACGCATTAATCTGCGCGTCCATCTGCGCTTCTTGCAGTTTGAGCATTTGAACAATTTGCTCACAGAAAGTTATCGATTTCATCTTCGACAAAGTTTCTATATAAAACCACAGGTGCCATAAAGGCTCCTAATAATCATAACCTGGCACTTTAAAACCAGAAGATTTGCCCAGGAGCTGTGAATCTCTCCGCCTTTCTCCCTCTGTCCACCATTTGCTGATGACAGCAGGCAGATCAAACGGCCGTCGTTGTGACGGACTTTCCTTTGAAAAAGTGCAGCTGAAAGAATATTAAAAGAGCGCGGAGGATGGAGCAGGCGGCAGCCTCATACCTGCCTGTGTGTGTGTGTAAGTGAGTGTGTCTGGATATGAAAGGCTCCTTTAAAAATAGATGAAAAGTGCTGACATCGCCAGTCATCCTGGCTTTCCACACTCTTCTTCACACACACACACACACACACACACTCAAATATTCAATGCAGACACACACTCGTGCAGGCCGATATTGATACGATCCCTCTCACACCTTCTTTAATTCCCAGCTCTCGATCCGTCTTATTTATAACTCTGTCTATCAGTCACACATCACACGCCGGACTAATCGTATCAAAGCACTGTGACTGTCTTTGTCTCTCACTCTCTCTCACTTGCTAATCACTTTAATTCACTTGATGGCCCCAAACACGGGTCTCCTGCTTCTGGATGGTTGAATGGATTAAGGCAGGAACATATCCGGGCTACTTTGTAAGTCTTCTTATTCTTTCTTAGGCCGCAACAAAACCACAAAGCAACTTTTGTACCTAAAATGTGCCTCCATCCATTATCTGTGACCACGTGTCGCAGCGTGGGGCGGAGCCCATCTCAGCGCCACAGAGAGACATACAGGGACCGATAACGCCTCACACTCACATCCAGGACCGGACTCTGGGAGGAAACCCGTGCCAGCACCGGGAGAATGTGAAGACCACACAGAGGGAGGCCTGGGATTTACGCTGAGGGGCCCATTTCCAATGACGAGTTTTGGAAATTATTCATTTGGACAATAAGAGCTTAGACATAATTCCTGCTGTGCTCATGGCCCCCGGGCCCAGCCAGCTAAAAGCCCCCCCACACCTTCAGCACAGGAGCCCCAGGCTAAAAGAGACACAAGACGACTAGAAATTAACGAGTCACATCCTTTTGGGGTTTATTGTCTCTATATGGTGGAGTTATTTTTTGGAATCACTGTCCATTTTCCGTCAATTCTTTCTAACCTTTCTGACTTTGGGATCATTTTGTCTCAGTGTTTGCTCATTGTATTTCTGGAGTCATTCTATTTTTGTTAATACTGTGCACGTTTGGGCTCATTTTATCATCGCTGTCCCTTTCAAACAAGGACTGTAAAACTCTACAGACAGAGGTTCTGGCCCATTGTCGCCCAGATGGTGCATCAGTCAAATCCCTGGTATTTTATACTGATGTCTTCAAAGTTTGCAGCTCCAAGTGCAACAGATTGAACAAGCACACTGCAGCGCAGGCAGATGCAGCCGCTCTCAAGATTTAGCAAATGGGATGCTGCAATCCAGGAAGTGAACATGAATGTGAATTAATATAGTACAGTGGGGCTGTGCAAAAACCCATGACGACACATTAATATCTCCACAGAATGTCTTCAAACTTTTTTTTTTTTACATGCAGCTCTGTTAGCACGTTGGATATAATGGATGAAAAATCATCTGAAGTGGAGAAACTCCAGTTCATTTATAAGACACCGATGAAAGTGACACCACTCTGATTTATCGCCACGTGTCACTGAGGCAGAGTCAGTCCTTCATGACGGCCGATTTGAAGCACTGTGGGCCAACAAAGCAGCTTTCAGATCACAACTCTTCTGTCCTTATGTCTTGTAAAACAACAAGAAAAAAGTGCATTCGCTTTTCAAAGGAATATATAGATATAATCATTAATATCGGTTTAATGTTGATGTACGTTTCTCACAGTTCGAGCGGTGCAGCGGTTCATAACCTGCTGGTCATGCATCATGCCCCCGCGTCTGGTCTAAACTTCCTCCTCAGGATGAACTAGTAGCGGCGATGGGGATTTGATTGAGATGAATGAGCTGGAGAACAGATGACCTCTGACCCCGGCGCCATCTGGCGAGTGGAAGATAACTTTTTTCACTTCACCTGACACTTTCACTCCTCTCGCTGCAAATGTATTTTTCTAAGGCGGCCTCCCTATTTATATCCTTTCCCTGTGTCACAGCCTCTATTCCTAACTGCACTTTTCTACCTCTCCACCTTGCAGCCATCATTCTTGTACGACTCTCTCTTACAGTCTATGCCCTCTATTCCTGTTGGAGCTTTTTTTTAATTTTCTCCCTCTCTCCTGCTTTGCTGATATTTAATAAATTCCTCTGTTACGCCGACTTCCGTTCCGACACTAGGCCAGCTAATTTAAATGTGAAGCATTTAAAATGTCAATTATGAGCTAATTAAATTAATGGCACAATGTGATTTAGCCATTTCGCTCCTCTCGCCCAGAGCGATGGATAAATTGTCAGGGCTCAGGAGAGGGAAAGGGCTAAGTGTTTAATACGGCTGCTGCTTGACTTGCATAAACACACACAAAGAGAGAGACTCCACATGACCTGTGGGGAAATTGGTTATTGGAGAGGTGAGGAAGGAGGAGAGGGAAGGTGGAGAAGAAGAAGGCCAAGAAAGGATTTTTAAAAGGAAAGAGGAAACAAGGATCACGGAGGTACAAAGACGAGAGAAAAAGGGATGATGAGGCTAGAATTAAAAGCAAAAGGTCACAAAAAAAGGAGATGAGAGGTAAAAAAGGAAGGAAGAACAAAAAGATGGCAAAAGGAAGAAACGTGAAAGAGGAAATGAATTAAGGCAAAGGCAGGAGGAAAGTGGATGAAATTTCTAAAACACAATAGATTAGCTGAGGTGATGCAAAATACGCAAAAGAAAAACGAGGAAGATGGAAGACGAGACAGAGTGCACGAGGACGGAGGAAGACATGGAGGAAAGAATTCGAGGAGTAAACAGGAAGATGAGGACCTGCTAAAGAAAAAACAAAGGAAGAGACGATGAATCGGCCTGAATCCGAGCAGACGGAAAACGCAAACAGGGAGGGAGAGCAGCAGGATGGATGAGCGAGGCGTCCCTCACTCCGTTTGAGTCTTGTGAGCTTGTGGTAAATGGAGTATTGATTCAGAGGAGATGAGATTTTCAGAGTAAACACATAACCAAACTCGGCGCTCCACTGTGGCCCCGCACACTCACTGGAGAGTTACAGTCGGCGTACAATGCATTACCGACGCCGCTCTCAGACGGGGCCACTCCACGTCTGTGCGCAGTACACAACTCAATTATCCCGAGACGCAAAAGTGCTTTTTTTATTCTGCTGCTGTACTTTCAGACTAGACTCTCCTGTTATGACCGGAGTGAACAATGAGGCAAAAACAGACTTTTGAGGACGTTCAAGAATTTATCAACGAACCAAATTAAATTCAAAAAAGACAATTAGGGAGGTCGTCAGGGTGGAGCCGGGGGTTGAGCCCACTGTCTCAGCTGACAGCAGGGGATCAGTGGAAACAAAGTTGGACCACAGGGTCAGCGGTTCAGTTCTTGGTGCCTCCTGACTCCATGTTGAAGTGATGTCAGATGTGCACCCTGCCTGGTACCACAGTCTTTCCTGAACCCCGTTCTCGATTTTGTTAAACTAGGCTCAATGATTAAACGCCTAACCCAGAGAAGACGGCAGCTCTGCATGTCTTTCGCAAGACAAGAACCGACCAAACGTTCCCAGTCGATCACACCGTTTGTGGGATAATGCGGGACGGCGCAGTGGTGGAGCGGGTAGATCTGCTGCCTCGTGGCCACAGTAATTGACCTGCCAGCTATGAACTTTCTGTGTCGAGTTTCCACATTTTTCCAGCTTCCACTGGGTTCACACTGGTTTCCTCCCACAGTCCAAAGACATGCATGTTGGTTAACCGGTGACTCCAAATTGACTGTAGGTGTGAATGGTTGTCACCGAAAACTACTCCACGAACACAAAGACAACACTCAGCAACTCCGAGAAAGGATCATGGAAAAGCAGATTTTGGAGATGCGTACAAAAACACTTCCTAGTCCCTGGAGGACAGTTAGCTCCATCATTGAGAGTTCTTAAAACCGATTGGCTGTGGAAGAGTGAGACTACTGAGGGAGGCCACCACGAAACCTACGACTCCTGAACGTTCTGTGGTGCGACGAGGCCAAAACTGAGCCAGTTATGACTGAATTCTGTGATGTTTGTATTGATGGACATTCATAACACACTTCTATCACACGTTTTATGATTTCAGTGAATAGACAGGTGCAAAAGATATGTAAGCACCACTTTTTCATCTATTCCATCCTTCTATTAAGGAAAGCTGTTTTCTAATGAAGCCCCACAACACACACACACACACACACACACACACACACACACACACACACACACACACACACACACACACACACACACACACACACACACACACACACACACACACACACACACACACACACACACACACACACACACACAGCATTCTCCAAACCGCGCAGCTTTATTATATCACGTCGAGTTTGTTACCCACATGTAATTAACTTGCATACGGAGTTTCGATCTAATGAAAAACAAACTTTCCAGCAGCTCGATGTTGCCAAGGCCGAGCTCTACAGCGATCGATACACAGAGATCATAAAGTGAAACTGTGGTTAGGAAATCAGAATGAGGTATTGCCTGTGGCACTGGTCTAATCACGGGCAGTTGTGGAGGACGGGGGGTGGACAGCTCAATTGATGTTTCCACGCAAATGTTTTTCCTAGAAATCAATACGTGGCTTTAGCAAAGCTTGCATACAATAACCTGATGAGGATTTACATGCGCAGGCTCATGTCCATACTTGTGAGGACCCATCGGGCCTCGTCCTGCTATTTCGTAGGTGGAACCCAGGAACAAAGTGTCAACTCTCAGTCAGCTTAGCGTGAAACTGTGAAACTGGTCCTCGCACAGATACAATTATATGACATTCACAACCAAAAATTATTCCCACCACTTGAACCTCTTTCATGCTTTATTGATTACGTGCACTAACCTGATTTTAAAACAATTTGCCCTGCTGCTTTTACAGTAACGGCGTAAAACAAAGTCACAAAGAGCATTTCTGAAATCAGTTGGACCAAGACTCAACTTCAGTCTTTATCATCGTCTTCCTCCCTCTGCAGGTCTGTGCATCACGTGGTGGTTGTTGTCACCTTGACTGAGTGTGTCCAGGCCACCAGTTCAGGTACAGGTGAGGTGACCCACAGTGTAAGAGGCCCGGTCCTCAACACAGCCTTATTCTGTCAGTCGTTCTCTGCAGCCATGTGGATGTTTGGAGCTTTCAAAACCTCCGTGTTTTCTGCTGGATTCAAAGCTCATTTGTCACTTGTCATATTATGTCTGCAATGCGCCGCAAACGCCCCGTCTGCCGCTGGCCTAGTTTTTTTGGTGTATCTCGTACCATTGGCACTTGTGTAGATGAAAGGTTGGTCTTGGCCTCACTGGCCTGGTGGCTCACAATCCTCAAGATCAAAACAAAGGACTACAGATTTAGACAGGTTCATCATGCTGGTTTTTATGTCATTGTCATTACGAAGATACTGGACTGATATTACTGAGCCTCACTTTGTGTCATCTGTCTTTTTAAGGAAAGAACATTTGGACATTGGCAACTGATGAATACCTGCACAGAACAAAATGTAAAACTTAATGTATGCCTCGAGTCAACAACAGCAGAAATCTGCTCAATGCGCCTCAAGTTGGCGTCGATCTTATGGTAAAACTGAACTCGTGTGTTTGCTTCTAAATCTTTGAGAGCGAAGGAACGAAGGAGATTAAATGACCACAAAGGCATGTAAAGGTGAGACTTGTCCTCATGTTCCACGTACTTATTTACACTGACGCACAGGTTTGACAAGCCAAAGACAAAACTTGTCATTTGCACAAACACTGTAGACTACAGTAGGTCTTTAAAGACACAGAGCTCGTGGAAATGAACACGTAGACGAAAACGCCGCTGGAAGCCTTACACTTAAACACACACACACAGACACACACACAAGCGGGAGACAATTGTGCGTGGCATAATAACAGATATCTCTCCGAGACGAAGGCGAGACAGTAATTACAAACATCTTCAGTCGGCCCGTTAGCATTCAGCCGCCGCTGGTCCCTTATCGCGCTGAAACACTGCGATTCACCACAGCGGCACCGGCCAGCGTGTACTAAAGGCCCAGTCAGGGGTACACACTCAAACACGGAACGGGAGCTCCATCCCCGACATCCTGAGACACAATCCCATTTTATATTAGTTAGACCGAGCGTTTGGCACCAGCTTGCAGGACTAATTTTGACAAATACGTATCTGGTATCATTTGTGAACGACGATTATTGCTTTTAGAATTGTTTGCTACCCACTTCCTCTGTTACTGCAATTTCTCTCACTTAAAGCTGCTTGTAAACTAATTTGGGCTCTAACTGGTTCTGGCCCTGGAGGTTCCGCTGAGGTTACATGATCCATGTGCTGTTCCCTTACACCCACAACCACGAGGCTGCTGCTGGCTTTTCCGTTCGATCAATTTTTTTAGGGCCACAATGAAAATCTTTTCATATGTCGCCTAGTAAGGGATGTGGGAAACTGGAGACATCTCGTGGCTATAAAGTAAATACGAAAAGCACCGGAGTGGCCAATAACTCTGTTATGTGTAAGAGAGTCGCAATTAAAAAATAAATAAAACTACAAACTATGAAATAAAAATGTAACAATTATATTATATTATTTATTGGCGAAATGCACACAACCAGGTCCCATAACCAATGCACGCGCACAAAACGCCGAGGCACCAACGAACGCGGCCTTTTCTCTGCTAATTTATGACCTTTTGTTTGCTGATACAAAACCCTGGCTGCTTCATTATTTAAATAAATGGTGATAATGATCAGTAATTGTTGTTTCTCTGCACCCAAGAGCCTAATGCTAATCAGCCAGGCGCACGCTAATGAGGTTAAGACGGTCCCACCAGTAAACAGTGTGTTGATTTAAGGGAACATGCAGCCCAAACCGCCGCAGAGTCCTCCAAGTTCAGTCCTCACATGTCGGGAGGTCACGTACGGAAACAATACGAGCGATCGCATTTACATCACTTATCGTTTGTCCTTTGTCTCTTCTCTTTAGAATACACAGACAGACATTTCTGCTAATATTGTCTTTTCGTTGTAAAGACCCAACATGCTTTCTCATTAACAATTACCTTCCCAGTGCATCAATCTGACCTTCCTTCAACGTTCAACACAACTAAACTGCAAACACAAGTACGCTGTCTGATGAATATAACTGCAAACACATTTTCAGATTTTGCATCACAACTTGTAAATCTAACATGTTGATGGCGGCCTCAGTAGAGTTTGTTTGTTATGATTGTGTTAAGATGATTCAAGCCAAAAAAAATTACCGTATTTTCCGGACTATAAGCCGCTACTTTCTTCCGACGTTTTGAACCATGTGGCTTTTACAGAGATGCGGCTTTTCTATGAATTTTTCTGCAGCCCTCAGATGGGCGCTGTAGATGGAAGTCAGTGCAAACAAAAAAGCGCCAGTTTTTATTCTTAGCGCATGCAACCCAAGACGCACAACAGCAAATATCAGCACTTTTACTACCGTGTTACTGGCACCATTCAGGTTCAGGTGTATGAATAAACACTTATGGTACAAATTTTTCTATGTAAATATCTTATTTCTCAGCCTGGATATTGGCGGCTTATAGTCCGATGCGGTTTATATGTGACAAAATATATATTTCTTTTAAATTTTAGCAGGTGCGGCTTGAATTTAGGTGCGCTCTATAGTCCCGAAAATACGGTACTCTACTCTGATTACTTTTTAAAGTAATGAGTAATTTGACGTGTCCACAGCTAAAGTACTTGGTTGTTTAGTTAAATTTTTTAATATGTAATCCGTTACTTCTAAGATACAAATATCTGTACTTTTTGTCGCAATAACTGAAATCTGCTATGAATTCCCTGTTTTTGGCAGCACTGGCTGCCTGCTGGAGCATATGAACTTTAATAGAAGTCAATCATGTACATGTTTTAAAGGCCCATAACTTTGTTTTAAAAGTGACGTATGCGTTTGTGTTGAGGTGTGTGATTTGGGCCTGTAGTGCCATAACGTGTACTGGCCACATTTTTTAAATGTACGGCTGTAAACGGGGCATCGTGTCAGGGTTGGCTGAGTTACGATGGTCGAGTCATTATAAAGGCAAAAAAAACAGTTACTTTTCCTTAAAAACGTTCCGATAACCCGCAATCGAAGAAACACGCATGACATCAACTCACACTGCAAACTTAATAGCAGAGTTACAAGTTTCCTGAATGAGTGAGTTATTAGGCAGCTCTGGCATTTACTTAACGTCAAATCGAACGTATCCGCGTAAAGGTTAAGCTCAGCTGCCAGTGTTCGAATCATGTCCACCGCTGAACGTCGGGAAAGCTGCAGCAAAGGCTGCGCTGTCTCCGCTGTTCGTGGGTTTGTGTTTATGCATTTGTATGTGTGTGAGTGCTTATAAGTGCACGTGTTAAAGTGATTTATTTCCCGTTTAATCAGCTTTGGCAGAGCGGATGGCGCTCAAGCTTAGAGTCAAGGTGTATTTATGGTGTGTGTGTGTGTGTGTGTGTCAGAGAGAATATTTATAGCTCTGGTCCAATCTGTGTTCAATCCAGCTGCATTGAGGAGATAGTGGTTTCAAGCACAGCACGGAGCTCCCATACCAATGTATTTCCACACACACACACACACACACACACGTGATGGCACCGCATTCACCACAGTTTCATTCCTGTACAATATGGTTAAATTAGTGGGTCGCCCCTTCAATCCATAGTGATGTGGGTGAAGACCCCAGACAGAAACATACGTGGAGATTTGTTTCCAGCCTGAGCCATTTCCTGCCAGGCTGCTCGTATGAACTGGAATGAACTCAGCAACCAGTGGACAACACAGACGTCATGTACTTGGTGTCGCTCCTGGGAAGTTTCAACAGCTGAATTACAAACCACTCGACGAGCTAATGTCAGTGTTGTTAGAATTAAAATGTCTAACTCCAGACGTGCAAAATAGCGGTTCCGAGGTTTCAACATAAATATTATATGGAACGTGCATAATTAATCATTTGAATGCACAGAGGCCCACAATAATTTCACAATTGGCTGCACATCTGTTTCGTGGCCAGATGTGTTATTTTGTCATCGGATAATTTACAAGTATTCCGTTGCTATAAAACTGCTCAAATTCAGCCCAACAGTTTTAAACTCATTGGATGGGGCCTCACAGTCCAGATGGACCAAACATACTGTGACAGCAATCCAAGGATTCTTAAGACAAAGCAGTGAAAAATGTTCTTCGAAACCCGAGTCAATCGCCGGACCAGAATCCGACTGAGCATGGATTTCATTTACTGAAGAGAACACTGAAGACGCAGTGTCCCAAGATCCAACCCGAAATTTGATTTCTGAAGAGCTACGCTGCTAACGCGTAACGTACTGAAAAAGCAGGAACTTTGATTTCTATTGTGAATTTGCACTGTTCTGTCTTGTTGGTATCAGCAACGAAAAAGCCAGAGGACAAATTAAAATATGGACAAGAAGAGTCCGGGATCGAACTGCCAACCTTTCTACCTCCTGAGCTACAGCTGCCATCGACATGTTGACAGTCAACAGAAATAATTTTGTCCAGCGTAATATTCGACTGCAGTAACGTATCCGGCTTGTTTGAGTATGAGGTTAGTTCATGGCTGCGTTTGGGCGCTCGCCGCCTACACGTGGCCAGTCCTGCACTTTATACGTCCCTCTCCTTCGAACACATGGGCTGTTGGTAAATGTAAGTGTTTTAATCTTTCACCAGACTCGGTTAAGGAAGGATATCGAACCAAGTATTAACCTTTGACCTTTGGGCAAAAGCCAAACAACATGGCAGTCCACAGTATCACACGATAGTGAGCTACTGAGGTGACAGCTACCAACTGACCAAAAGTATGACAATATAAAACAAGGACAAATAATAATAGTGTGAACAAAGTGTTAAAAATATGGTTATTACTACACAGTTTATACAATGTTTGAAACAGTTTCACGTTAAATCCAACGTAGTGATATGACACAGCCGACACGGTGAACACTGTATCTGTCCAAATACTTATGGTCACTTGATTGAAGTCTCTCTGTTCTGTCTCTTAGCTCCTGTCACTCTTAATCTTACTGAGTGGGCCGGCGATGACGCTTTCAATGACAAGCACAAACCAGAAGAACAAAACAAATCCTCTGTGTGTGTGTGTGTGTGTGTGTGTGTGTGTGTTCGTGTGTGTGTGTGTCTGTGTGTGTGTGTGTGCAGCCTATGCTCCTGATTAGCAGACATCATTAAACTACAAGGTGTTGTCAGCGCTTTGCTCCTCGTTAGCGGCTGATGCATTTCCCTCGTTAGCTGGCAACACGTGTGTGTGTGTGTGTGTGTGTGCGGTTCACTGTCTAATTCAGCGTGAAGTGTGCGAGCCTGTGGAATATGCATGCTGTCATTACAAAAGATTTCATGGTTTAGAAATACGAAAATGGTAAAGAGGTAAATACGGGGAGAATGAGTGGGATGAGCGAGAGGGACTGTAGGACGAAGAGGGAGGAACGAAAGGGAGGGAAGGTTTGACAAAGAGGCTGAAGGAGTTTAAGAGAAAGAAGTGATGAGGAAGAGAAGTAAAGAAAGTCAGGAAGAAGGAAGAGACAGGATGCCGAGGGAAAAGGGAGACAAGGACGAGACAAGGAAGTGTTTGTGGAAAGGAGACAGAGGAGGTGAAAGGTGGAATACGGACGGACAGAGGACACAAGGACAGAAAAGATGAGGAGGAGACGAGTGATCAGAGCTGGTGTCTCTTCCTGTCCTCCTCGCTCCCGGTCTCGTCAGGGTCGAGCTAGTACTGCTTCATATATCGAACCTGGCAGATCCCCTGTTCCTAATTGTCTTGCTGTCTTTCCTCGTGAGCAGCAGGAAACGCCCTTCCACCATCTCTCCCTCTTTTTTTCTTTATTAAATATTCTCAGTTTTCCCCTGTTGCTTGCTTGGCATCTCATTTCTCCATCATCATTCCAGCGTGAGCTCTTTTGTCGTGACTTTTTCTTCGGAATGTTTCACAGTCGTCCCTGCCGTGCTTTCTTCAGTGGCCCCTCTGGTTCTGTCTCATTTTTCATATCAATTCATTTCATTTCTGGGAGAGGCAGAAAGCAGGAGGTATTCAAGGATCCCTTTATTTCTCAAGTCTACATTCAGTTTCTCAGTCGGCTTTTCTTTCCTGTTTGATCTTTCTTTCTCTTAAACAGACTCTAAGAGGCTGGAATAAGGTGTGTGTGTGTGTGTGTGTGTGTGTGTGTGTGTGTGTGTGTGTGTGTGTGTGTGTGTGTGTGTGTGTGTGTGTGTGTGTGTGTGTGTGTGTGTGTGTGTGTGTGCACCTTTGCACGGGTTTTTGGATTTGGTTCACACTTCTACAATTTAATAGTCCACGATAGAACAGTTGGTGTTTAGAAAATAAGTCAAGATTTTTTTACAAATCACAAACTTAGAAAAAAATGTCTCCAACAGATCCCACGACATCCCAGCGACGAGCA
Source organism: Channa striata (assembly GCA_033026295.1). Lineage (NCBI taxonomy): Eukaryota > Metazoa > Chordata > Actinopteri > Anabantiformes > Channidae > Channa > Channa striata. The sequence continues at coordinate 3,027,294 of CM065168.1, forward strand.
CAGTGCTGCCAGGCCTCTGACAGAGGACTCAAGGCTGAGACACACATGGCTGAAGAAAGGACGCTTTCATTTTTTGAAAACACGTTAAAGTTAAAATGGCTCCAGCCCCTGGCGACACTGAACAGGCTCTGGCCCAGCTGTGATTGGGCGAGAGGTGGTGTGCACCCTGGAGCCCCACCTGACCAACGAACAGTTACCGGCTAACATGCATGTCTTTGGACCAGCCTGTTCTCATTCGCGAGGCGTCGTCGAGTCGTCATTGTACGACCAACGAAAACCCTGACACCTTAATTTGTGACGCCTAAAATTATGATGTGCTACATAAAGAAGTTATGTAGGGATGTGGATGAGATCGGAGAGCGGGCTTTGACTCTAGTTCACATGGTGCACGTGGTTACTACAATAAGGAACTACACGTGTGATGTGGAACCCCGTGCAGAGGGCACAGCCAGCAGGGATTTGAACCCATGACATTCTAGTGTTAAGGCAGCAGTGCTAACCCCTCCACCACCCATGCCAACCTGACAAGTGGAAATTAATTTTCAAAAAAGCCACACCGGACCCTCGGATCTCACACAGCCATAGTGGATGTTGTGCTCTTGTTCAGAAATCGTCCTGACTCCAGCAGTGCACACTGAACTACCACAGCTCCTATCGGATAGATTCTCATACGGACTCAACAACACACGTCCTGCGAGCAGTGGAGGAAGTGGCGCCGAGAGGTTTTTACAAGCAGGGAGAACGTTAACTGTGAAGGGATGGTGACGACGTTGAGCTCAAATTGTCTTTCCTACAAGACATTTTAAACATATTTCATAACATGCGCCTTCACAACAAGTCTTCAACTTGCTTCCGATCTTTCGTGTCTGCACCCGGTTAGACAAGTTACAGTCGTACACATTTTATAAGGAAAGGGTCAGGGAATCGGACCTCCAACCGTCTCATTACAGGACCGAGCCGTGTCCGACAAGCTCCTCGGCAGCTGCTCCACACTGCGCGTGCAGCGAGACGCTTTTTATGCAGCACCGCTAGAATTTCTCATCCCGGCAAATCTGACATGTAAACAAAACTGTTTTTGTTCCGTAACCAGTTTTCAGAGGCACAACAAAAGAGCCAACAAAACTCTTTAAGCAGCAGGATTTTGTCTTCCCTGAGGGGGGCATTTTGAACACAGCTCAGATGAATTGGGCGAGCTTATGTTCTCATTAAAATAATTGGTAGAACAGCCAACTCGCTCGCTCGCTGCTCCGACGAGTGATTTATCTAAAGGCTGTCAGCCCGACTGAAGAGGAAGAGAGAAGTCTGCAGGGATGCACTGGCGGCTGTGCGTGTTCGTGCACATGAGCATATAGCATGTGCTTTGTGCGCGTTTGCCGACTCCATTTTTATTTTGTGCGCCTGCAACGTACAGTATGAGTATGCACAATTACTGCGAGTTTGTGTCTCTGTGCCGCCTGAACCAGAATGTTCCCGCTGTTTAAGCCGAGCTGTTTGAGATCGCTAATTTGTTTTTTTCCTTCTCTTGTTAATTTTTTCTTCATTTCTCACTGTCATTTCTTGTTGCCTTCCTTTCACCCCCGCCTGCCTCATCACCTACCACAATGCATTTCTACAGCGGAGGCGTTTTGAGTAAATTATTCAGTCCCCGTGTCTCTGTGTGTCTGCGTGAATGACATCGATCGGAGCAGGAGAAATCAGATGCAGGCCTGCTGCGTTCATCATAACAGGAGTGCGAGGGGGGGAAAAGTTATTTTCAAATTAGCTTGGATGGAATATGTTTCACTGCGTTTGTGTGTGTGTCTCCCCGTGTGGGAGAGTCGACAGTCGGATTTGTTGGATGAAACTAAGCTCACCTGCTGTACGCTCACAGATCCGCAAAGCAATCAAATGTACTTTGGTGGGAACAGCTAAGTGTACGGCTCCCCGTCAGAGACGCCGACTGAGACGTGACGAAGGGGCGAAGGCGGTGTGAGTGTTGCTGTGATTTTCAGTTCTGGTTGCAGGCTCCAGTCCTGCGTGACCCTGAACGGGATAAGCAGTTGCAGATAATAGATGCATGGAATAATATTAAAGTTAGAACAACTTCCTGAGGACACATGAAATTCAGGTTATTTAAGAGGTAAGAAAAGGCGTGAAGAAAGACAAGTGGGAGTAAAATCGTTCTTTATACACAGAAACTGGCAAACTGATCATCCATCCATCCAATATCCTGTGGGGGAGGGGTTCTGCCTGACAAAACACAGAGGACCTACACTTCGCAGAGTCCCTGAATGCAGCTTGGCCGCAGACCTGCAGCGTTTCACCCGAGCTGAAGCTGTACTGGTGTTTGGTGACGGAACTGACACCGAGTTTAACGGTACAGAGAAGAATTCAATCAGCTGTTTGATTAGCTGATTAGCAGCGACATCCAGGTCAGAACAAACACAGTCCAAACATTGGACAGTGAGGCAATAAGGTAATGTAAGGTTACACTTTTCACACCAATTATTATATTTCTGGGACTACAATAAAATATATATTTATATAAAATTCAACGCACCAAAGTGGGAGTGACCATGTTACCATAAATCATTCATAAAAAAATGGGCAATGACCGTCCGACTCCAGTGACACCCAAAAAATTCCATCAAGGTGCAAATTGTAATATTCTTCCATAAAATGGTGATTGTGCTTCTTTGTAGGAGATCTGAGCTCTGAGAGCAATGAGGTCATCATAGGAAGGAGGAGGCGGCTCCTACACCCATAAATTTCAGTCCACGTTCGAAGCCGCTTCCTTCTCTGCGTTCTTGCCCAACGCTTCCACTCATCTATAATCCTTCTCCATCCCGCAGCTGTGTGCCGACTGAAGATTCTTGGCACAGCTGTGTCTTAAAAGCTCGACAACACCGACACGTATCTCACTGTGCACGTGTGTGTGTGTGTGTGTGTGTGTGTGTGTGTGTGTGTGTGTGTGTGTGTGTGTGTGTGAGCCTTATGTCACGCTGTGCAGGTAAACAAGTGAGCTCACTTGTTATGCACATGTACCCGTCATCAAAAACCAATCATGGCCGTCGTGAGAGAACTCGCAGAGCAGCGGCAGCAACAGAAATATCGGCTGAGCTAAACGCTCGGTGTCCCACGGCTTCACGGGGGCGAGATAAACACCCTGTGCACGCGGTAACCCCTCAAACAGCAGCACAAACAGTCATCATATCGTCCTTTATGTCACAGGAATTGTGACGGAGAAAGGCTGAGATCCTGCATGTTGCATGGGTAAACACGACAGGTCGTCCAGCTTCAACGCCCAAAGACGTCGCTCGTACCGACACTCTGATATGGAACAATGAGAGAGAGGAATGTGAAGTTATGTGAAGTGAAACTGTTGTGGTCTCGACTTACGCAGTATTTTTTCTTAACATTACAGTTGCTGGATCAAAATCAAAATTCTGCTTAAAAATTAACTATAATTTATAACAAATCAATTGAATAATGTGTTAAACTTTATTAAATCACCTACTGTGTGTTAACTATTTTCCAGCGATTTATTCTGTGACTTACGTCCACAGCTTGGATAGAAAAACAGCTGTATTAACCGTATCTTCTTCTTGAAGAAGTCGAAGTGTTACATATGCAGACGGGTCAAGGTGACGGCTTGTGGTACCGCTTCAAGAACACACTTCAAATGCACACACTGTAAAGGTTTTCTATTATGTCTGTATATTTTTTTTATTCTAATTCAGCTTTTATTAAAACAAAAAAGCACAATTGCGTAACACTATTCACAAGTTATACGGATCCACATGGACGTTTGTGGCCGTTTAATGGGTAAAAGCTTTTGAAAAGAATCTTCTGATGCAGAACTGAGACGCTGCCTTTCCTTCACCCTCAGAGGTTTTGCTGCACTCTGCCCTAACTGTGGCATTTTGTTCGAAATACATTTTTTTGTGTTATCTGATTGCAAATTATTTTCGAGCTCTGTGCCTGAACTTCTGTGGCAGGTAAAGTGTTTAAAAGTTGTTAGATTTTATTTTTTCTTTTGATTCTCTCCAAATTGTTCTTGTTCTCTTGCACTTTAATCACTTTATTATTTCCCCTTCTTGACCTACGTTCTCTTCCTTCATCATGCATCATACTGACTTTCTAAACCTCCGTCTCACTTTAACCATCCCACACCCCAATGACATTTCAAAATTTGTGCACTGCTTATTGAGTTGGATTTTAATTAGTGCGTGGAGGTCAGAGTAAAGGCTTCATCTGTAATAAAAGAAAGGGGAATGCTGAAGAGCTAAAAATGTGGCATGTAAACTAAATCACAAACATGGTAAACACTTCCAATCTCAGGGTGAACGTTGTTTCAAGGATTTCATCAACATGACTGAAAGTGTTTGGGCACGAGCGTGGCCAGGTTTAATAAAGGAGAACGGACTAACAATAATCCTTCCTTCTTAAGGTTAGGAGCAGCATAAGTCAAATTTGGTTCAATTCCTAAATGTCAGCGTCTCGAAAATCATATCACAACTTATTTCGCATTAAGATATTTAATTTTGAGAACAAAGAAATCATAAATGCAAGAAATGGCCAGAGTGGAAATATGATTCAACCCTACGGGGTTTGTGGTCGGTTCTATGGTGAACATCTTCTGATGGTTCACTGTGGTTCATCATGTTTTTCCCTTAAAGTTCTGATATGTGGGGGTTCTCATGTCTACAATTGGGTTCACAGTACAATCTCACTGCAACAAAGGGGCGAAGGATCGGCCCTTTTGCATTGGACCCATTGTGGGATGGTTTGAAAGAGGAATGAAGGACGCAATCTAAAGCCTACTGCACATGTGAACTCTGGACAACGTGAGGAGAATTCCGTCTCAGACATTCTTTGGAGCTGCTTTTCACGAACGTACCACACAGCAGGGGATCGCTCGAGTGAGAAGCGTCCTCACGGGACAAACTCCGCTTGATTTCAGCGTGAAACCAGCATGCACGGAACAAAAGCTTCCGTCGCTCGAATGACAGAAACGCCATCCACATGGCCATTAACTCACTTTGAAACCTTTTGACAATCCAGGACAGATCACGGAAATCGCTGTCAGGGGTTTAAAGGATAAAGTCCAGAAATAGCAGGAACCTAAGAGGACCTTATTTTAGGGGACAAGGTTGCTACAGGGGGTCCACCAGCCAGTTAGAACCCCGAAGGCTTTTCCGATTAAACGGAATGATCCCAGTTGATTCCAGTTGCCATTAAATAGCACATGTAGAAATCCTCTGAGCTGCGTGATTTGTGAACACATTTCATAACACTTCAAAACCGAGCTGGAAGCCATCTGTGGACTCCCACAACCACCTCACTGTCTTACTTTAATACCCTGTAAAGGTCAAGCGGCTAATGGCATAATTCCTTCTTTCTGAATAATGCAATAATTCTTTCCTGTGTTTAAAAGAGTTCATGTGAGCTCCTTTCCTGATGCGGTGCTTGCATCTTTAATCCACATGGACAGTTGTTTTACAATATCTGTGCTACTGTTTGATGCTGATCTTATGTAATATCCTCTTACAACCATTTTGGCGACTGCGAAACTGAAACTTACAACAAAAAACAAATGATTGACATGCCAACGCACAGAAATCAGACTTAATGCCGCCCTGTCACTACTCATATTTTATGTTATATCGCAAAAACGTCAAGTGAGTAAAAACTCATTTATTTTTCTTTTCATATGGTGAGAGCTGAACGTGGCGGCCATCCTCAGCGTGAGGTTTATGGGTACGGGTCCACCAGGGGTGTGTCTTCAGATCACTGGCCAGTTTTTGGAAATTGGACTTTGAGGTGGTTTCTCGACAGCTGAACAAAATTAAGTGAAAACACTTTTGAAAGGACGGTAAATCCAACGTGGACAGATTATTTCTTGTGATTACCTTCTAGTTTAACTGTGTTTTAATCGCCCACTAACAAAGTCGTGTTATGCCAAACAATTAATAATCCAGTCACCTGTGTCTAAAATACTCTACAGCAGTAGAACGAGAAAATGGTCATTGAGCGAAGACAGAAAAGAGAGAGAAGGAGAGAAACAGGACAGAGAAGGTGGATGGTTTGCTCTCATTCATTCCCACATCCTAACAAGCCCAGATCGAAATAAAGCAGCTTTTGTCTTTTGGACCAAACAATGAGCGTCTTAAAAACACGATGACTCATCACTTCTGTCTCGACTTTCATCCGCAGTTTTTGTTCAAGCCTCGTCAGCACACTGGGGGAGGGGGTAAGACAATGGCCGCCGCTGTCTGCTGTGTGCCATCTGAGGAAAGGCAAAAAAATAAAAAATAAAAGTACACAGAATTCCCATAAGGGGACGCGGTGGCATTTAGAAGCTCAATCCCTTCTGTGATTTTAGCTTAGCTCATGTCTCCGAAACGCAAGGGCTCATCCCTTAAAACACATCGGGATGACAAACTGGCGCAAAGTGGATAATTGTCGAAGCACAGAGCGAGTGACCGGAGGAAAGCGAGAGGAACAATCCTCCACTTAGCTTTGTTTGCAGTCCATAAAAACCGTACGAGCGTCTAATCTGTTAAGCGTGCTGCTATTGTCTGGCCATCATCTAAAGAGGACGGTCTGATTTCACCCCCCTCCCATTTTCACCCCATGCTGCTCGTTTTCAGAGCCACAAAGCGGCTTAGTCTAAGCAGTAAAAAACGCCGCTCTAAGCCGTAAAGTGCGTTCGTTACGTGACGTCGTTAGAAGGATATTGTGTCAGCGAAGCGTCTGTCCCACACTGAGGGACATGTGACCCAAAAACACTCCTATTGTGTTAAGCTGTATTTAACCTGATCTACTGGGGCCAGAGTGTGTGTGTGTGTGTGTGTGTGTGTGTAGGACTCTGCCGTTGTCTCTGAACTCTTCCTAAGAACTCAGAGCTTGTGTGCTCAAGTTGCTCGAACCCTAACTCGACAACGGCTTCGACGGTCTCGTGGGAAGGCGTCGGGTCGTGCGTGTTTCTGAACATACTGCAGCACAGATCAGCTTGCACATTTCCACGCGCTCACTATGGATGTTCTGTTATTTATCATTTCTATGTGACTTTTGAGAGTCCACATATTTTTTATGTGGTGCGCTCTAAAAATGTATTCAGGGAACGTGTCAGCGCCGCTGAATTCAATGGGTTTTTCCAAGATCGAAATCGAAATTTGCTGGATTTAAATACACTTTGGTAATTTAAGAAACGCACTTTAATGAATTGTGTTGAAATAAAAACGTTACGGTAATTCAAGCAGCTTATTTTTGTGTGTCGTGTACAATCAAATGTCCGCATTCATTCAGTGAAAATATAATGAATGTTGTGGTAAATTAATAAAATTGACTTGGTAACTCAATTTTCAATTCGCTGGACTGCAGCATTTTGAGTGTTTTCCTTTTTTGTGACTTGATGATAATAAAATATTAGTCCACAGTTTGTTTTTAACGGTTTCAATAAATATTACTTACAAGATTGAGTCTAAGTTTATTACCTAAACAATCAGAGTCTGTTGTTTTACTAATACATAGTTTTTTTGTGGAGCCAAAACAGTTTAGGTTTTAAAAGTGTGTGTCATTTTTATTGTGTGCTTGCAGTAGTTGTCCACTTCTTCAGGCCTAAAGCTCCTTCACAGCTGACGGTGACCCACGTGTAACCTCATCCAGGATTTGAGGAGCAGCTTGGCACTGAAATCATCCGTGTCTGGCCGATGGTTCTGTCCGGGGGCAGTGCGATAGCTGAGAACATAGAAACACGCTGCGGATGGATTCGTGTTTTCAGACGGGGACAGAATCAGAGACTTATTTTCTATGGACTATTGGTGTTTTTAAGTCCATCTGTGATAGAGAAAAATGTGTCTATTCAAATGCAACAAAAACAAATGGCTCTAATCTATCGGGCAAAGTGGGACATTAGCAAACACTGCTGCTTGGTTCTAATTGAGCACAATACATCACAGTCGGAGGGAAATGGATGGTGTGCGGAGGAAAACACACCTCTCTCACCCCTTCAGGAGACCTTTAGTAATGAGCCTCCTTTGATATTACTATACGATTGCTCTTCCTCTTCACCGCTGTCCTGCTCATTTTGTCCTGCTGGGACTGAAGGGAAAACAGGCGAGAGGAGTGAGGTCAGATAAAGAAGATCGTGTGTGTGTGTCCACGGATAGAAGAATTAGCAATAACAGGGTGTAAGTGGAATAATTTCCCTCACTGTGTCCATCCAACAATAACCTTAAATGAAACACGATGACCCATTTATACGGTCACGACTGCAAACGAGGACACGTGACGTGACCCGCTGAGTTGTGTCGTTTCATACGTGCAACAACTTTGTGATGATCGCGCATTCAAATGCTCAAATAACGGTGTTTTTCATATGCATTAATATTTTGAATGAGATGGAAAAGCAACTACAAGCACGCATGTGTTTTTGTACGGGGCCTAACTATTGGGCGATTGAGCTCGGCTCGAGAGTCCCGTGTGGTTGAGTTTGGGGAGGATTCATTTAACTCTTACTAACATTATTTAGACGTAAACCTAACAGCGACTTAACTAACCTCGTTCTGACACCTCTCAGTCACGGCCTGCATTTCATTTTGCCCCCTGCTGCCCCTCGACAACTGTCGCGGTTCTGACTGGTGTTAATGGTGAAGCAAGAAAGAGCAGAAAGCAACAAAAGCACGTTTGTTTTTCCTCACTTGTACAATCTGAGGACGGACACAGGCAGCGGCCACCGAGCGTCTACTCTTTCATTTGAATGCGACGCTCAGAAATGATGCAATACACATGCAATGCTGCAGCGTAGCAGCTGATTTCTAAAGAAGTGACTGATGACTGATAATAAAACCTGTTGACCAAGGGATTTATTAAAGCTCGGAAGATTCAAACTTCTTCTTCTTAAAAAAAAGTATATGTCTGATACAACTAATTTGATTTGCAAAAATACAGGGAAAAGAAGGGAGTTTGAAGAGTTGCTTAAGACTGATACTGTGTATTCTGTTCACTCTTGTAATAAGGAGATTATTGGTGGGATAAAAATTAAGAAAACAGACATTTCTCCACAGAAGGAAAGGAAAGCAACAGGGCTGTGGGATGATCGAGGAAAAGAGAGGCGGAAAGTGACGGCAAACACGCAAGTGGTAATAAACTGTACTTCAAATATCGTCGAGAAAAAAAAGGTCCAATTTACAGAATAATGTAACCGGTGCACTGCGTCTCTCTTTGTTATGCCAATGACACAGACCTAGATTACACACTCGTGTATGAAGACGTGCCAAGAAGTGCGAAGGTACAAAGACGCACATTTCCCATTCACACACACGTGCACACACACGCTCGCACACAAATTGCTGGCAGTCACTCATTTTGGCTTGGATCCTCTTAGAGGGGAGAAAATAAGCCAAACCTTTCATCTCAGTAAACATTTGCTATTTTAGAAGTCTGCTATTTGCATATTGTGTGTGTGTGTGTGTGTGTGTGTGTGTGTGTGTGTGTGTGTGTGTGTGTGTGTGGAAGAGAACACATTGTGTCAGGAGGTTTAAAGAGAATAATATTTGGGGTGGAAAAGGTAATCCCAACCTCAACTGTATTAGTCACACTTTTTGCTTCCTACACACACACACACACACACACACACACTCTCACACACACACACACACACACGCTGACACAGGTGACTCTTGGTTGCCCCCTCCCGATCAGCTCACTGACATTTTCAGTGTTGAAGTCTGTCAGGAACAAGCTACGCTATTCAAATGCTTAATGCCATCGTCATTTAACAAAAATCAGTTCGTCATTAAGGCTGATGTGTCATCATCATAAAAAAAATAAATAAATAAATTCTCTAAATTGTCCGTTCTTTGTCCAGAGAAATAGGGAAATGTGTTTGTGGTTCTGCTGCTTGACTGGCATTAAAACCACGGCCAAGCAAACAGTCATAGCACTGAAGTTGCAGGGAGTTTAAAAAAAGAAATAAATCAGCTACAGCCAATGTGAAATTGGCACCCCACCGTGTTGGGGGGCACGGGCGCCATCTTGTGAGATGCCCTCCCTGACACAACACTCCCCAACTTCACCAAGCTTGGGACCGGCACTGCACGGCTGGGGGACGGGGAAGTTTGACATGTGGTTGGGGAGACCCGGCCTCAAACCTCTGACCCAATGCTGCTGCCAGATTAAAAGTAATTTTAAGCCAAACCAAACACATGCACACGTGAAGTAACTCGACATTGAAACTTATTGTGAGCTGCTTCTGGTCGCAATAAAACATTGTTTTTTTAAAGGACAATAGAGGGACATTTCGCTGCCAGTAAGACATTGTTGCCTGAGCCTCGTCCCCGACACGTGTCCCCCTCCTAGCTGTGCTCTGTCTTTCATGATTGATTCTAATAGATTTATTTGACCGATGTTTTACTTTGTTCTGGGATATAATGTGCTGATTGAGGGAATTGGCCATGACAATTTGATCATAGCTTGTACTATTCAATATTTGTGACTTGTTTTTTGGCGCGTAGACATCTTCCTACTTTAACAATTGTTCAGATCTGTTATTTCTGGAGGAGGAGCACCAAGCAGCCAACGAACTAAACACTAAAAATTATTGGTTGAATTGCCTGCGAACTTCACAGTCGGGCACATCCAGGCGTCCAATAAAACGATCCTTTTTCCCACAGCCAGAGTCGTTTGTTACGCGTCCTGTCATTCACAGCGTTTGCCATTTGTCAGTTCAGTGTAAATAAATGAGCAAAACAGTTGTTGTAGGATTTTCTTCGTCTGTGATACTAAGCATAATGACCACATTTATATTACAAATGTGTTTTGACGTGAGTCATAGCAATAACGGGGCTGATGAGTCACTTCGTGGCTTAGACAGGATTAGAGTCATCCTTTGTGACAGCTACCAAATTACAGCCTGACGATACAAAGACGCTGGAAAGTGTTTGACAGCAGTGATTATTAGTCAGACAGAAAACATAAAACACCAGAAAGTGTGGGGACAGCCAGCAGGGGTTGGCCGCTCAGGTGACTCATTAAGGTGGGAACTAGAACTGTCTATATGTTCTAACAGAACATTGATTGAGCCAAAGCTTGGACCATTTGGTGGAGAGGCTGATTACGACCCTCCGATTCAATGCCATCTACATGAAGTCAGTCTGAAGCGAACACGCCATTAAAGTAACATCGTTCCCAGCGTAGTCAGGCTACACGCAGTTTTTTCATGTGAGCAGAACCGTCGCATACATGACAAAACTGGGAAAAGGGGATTGGAGAGACCTGACGAACGTAGAGGATCGCAGTGGCTGAATGAAAGGTCAGGTCAACGTCCTCTGCAGCCATACCGTTAAAGTCTGAACGACGCGTTAAGAAAAATCCTGTTACTCTACAGCAGCGTGTTACAGATTTACAGGAATGATTGTAGCTGCATGTAAACACAGCGTGTGTCGGCTCGACTACGTGAGGATCTTATGGTGACTCGGCAGTTTGCTCCGATACAGAAAACTCAATCTAACAGCGTCTTCGTGTATGATAAAGACTCCCCAGTAATTCCAGTATTTCTCTGGAGCATCTGCTTTCCTGATAAACATTGTTCCTATACACAATGATCATTTTTTCCACTTTGCTGTATTCTCCACACCCTCCTCCTCTTGTCACAATCTCTTCTAGCATCTAACGAAATGCCAAAGTAACATTCTCAAGCTGTTGTGCTGGAGAACACCAAATCCCAGAACACAAACAATAAGCATATAAAGGCATTATGAAAGATATAATGGGAATCCAGTTTCTTCTCATCAGGAAAAAAAATGACGCTGGCCTGCAAAATCAAGCTTAAAAACCTCCGTGTTCTCCCAGTAAATGAACACATAAATCCAGCAGACCTACTGCGGCAATTCAAACACAGTATAACCTGCTCACAAAACGAAGCACGGAAACTTTGTGATTAAACTATATTTTTAGTACGTGACGATACAGGACACGGCATGTAAAAAAAGAACTCACTAATGGTTTACGATGGAAAGTCAATGCTTAACATGTTATACACAATGATCAAAACCTAACAAAGACAGATGTATTAATTTCAAAAAGAGAATGGAATGGGCTTAACCTGAATTGTCATACAAGAAAAATAACTTCTGAATTGCACCATGGTTGTGTTCATGGACAGACGCTGTGTGTACAGGCCCAGATGCCCGTGTGGTCAGGGGGCCCATGATCCAGAGCCTCTGAAGTTACTGCTCATAAAACTGGTTTGAAGCAAATCAGCGGAAACACAACATGGCCACAAAGATGCAAAATGACTCAAAGCTAAACAATGGCCTGAAACTAAAAATGATGCAACACAAAACATAAAAAAATACACATCAAATGACCAAAAACACGCAAAGTGACAAAAAAAACTCAAAATGTTCAAAAATTATTGTAACGTTTAATGTAACATATTTGAAATAATCACCAAAATGGTGGTTGGCCCAGGGGCTAATTTCTCACAATCCGTCTATGGCGTGTACAAAAACAAAACCAACCATGTGGCATAATTAGCCAGAATTAAACAGCTATTAAAATGATTGGAAATACATCCTGCAGGGAAACGTGAAGCTGGAAGACGCCTCGGACAGCGGCGGCACTGATGTAGCTCAACAAACTTGTTGGTTGCTTGGATCAGTTAAAATATGCAAAACACTGATAAGGTGCTTTGAATAGGAATATGTTTTAGATAAGTTCAGTAATTGGCATTTTTATGACATTTTGGAACTAAAAGAAAAAGAAAACAAACAGCATCGGAATGAATAGGCATGTTGTTTGTCACTGGTGTGAAAGACCAAATAATGATCTAAAGATTACCTGAGGCTACGACTCTCTCTCACACACACACAAACTCAATGTCATCTGTGGAAAACAGCAAAAACTGAGTTATGATCCCATTAATGGCTCATACAGGCCAACACACACACAACAATAGTCAAACAGATGCACACACACACACACACACACACACACACACACACGGGTGCAGGATGAGAATAATTCTTTAGTTTGTTTAATTATCACACCATCAAATTGTCACTACGGGGGGGCATTCATCTGTCGCTAGCCTTAAGTTATGTGTTTGTGTTTGAACATCTGTCTTTGCAAGTGTGTGTGTGTGTGTATTTGTGTGAGTGTGTGTTGTCAGTTGGCCTGGCTGTGCTGCAAGCTGACAGATAAGGAAGCAGTTCTCTTTTGCTGTTAAATCCACTGCGCCTCCGTGCTGCTGCTGCACAGGTGTGTAAAAATGATTTTGTAGGTGATAACTGTGTTTGCTGGCCCAGTGACAGCACACACACACACACACACACACACACACAAACTATAGCTGCCTTCATGAGCTAGGAAACTAATGCCTGAAAACTAATGCCAAACAAGTATAAAGAGATATTTTAACCTGGTTCAAAATGAATTTAAAAAGCAGCAAAATCTTTTAAAAAGAGTCAGCATTAAAAATGACAAAAAACGACCCAGACACTGGACATCTAAAAGTGGCTCCAAAAACAAGAGAAGAAATAAAAAGAAACAACTCATGCAATATGTTATCAGTCATTGTCAGCCCATATCTTTGGCTGAGTTGGTGACCTTGTACCTACTGGCATGACGTCCACTGGCTGTAGGAAATATTACAGGCACCAGCGTTTTAATTACATAACGACACCCGATCCACGTTCAACTTTTCATGATGAAAATGAGACTAAAACTAAATTGAAAACAAAAGCAAATTTTCCATTTACACGAAAAAATAAACATTGACAAAAAAGAGCCAAATATCCATCAAGAAATGTCTTAATGTCTTATCACCAACCTGTAGCACCTCTTCAGTGAATCTGTTTCCACCCCAATTATCTTTTAAGTTGCTTTAACCCGTTTAACCACTATTACTACGAAGCTTACTACACTTTTTTATAGCTGCGCTCGAACATATGACTGTCTGTTTCCCTCATTCCAACAATAAATATTCCTGCACATGTGGCAGCGTAGTTATTTTACACTGAAAGGTTGGATATTGAGTATGATGCACTAAACTGCCAGTAACAAAGTGTGTGAAGCCTTTTTCCTTCATTTGCTTCCAGATGTTCGTAATTTTGAGGCTCGAAATAGTGTCCTCCAACTCAGTCCTGCTTTGTTTCCCATCACTTCCCCTCTAGTTGACGACAATCATCGGCTTCCTCCCAAGGCCTACAATAAGCAGGCGGCAACATCAATTAGCCCCCTTTTAGCCCAGAGGCCATCGGGGACAGTAACAATGGCTAGCGCTGGGAGATTAGTGCTTCTCCAGCTTAGCTTTCTCAGCCAATTCTACTGGGGAGGCACTAACTGGATGCTAAAAGGCAGCTAGCCCCCGATGGCTGATCATATGAGGGTGATGCGAGGCCCATTACAGTAATCCAAATGCTGAGACGATTGTGGTTAGGCAGTGAAGAGCACGCCATTAGAGAGGCCGAAAATCCAAAAGAGCAAAATAAGGAAAGTCGGGAGCAGGACACAAAAAAGGGAGTGACATTTATTTAAATAAAAAGATGAGAGAAGGAGTGGGTGGGGTTGAAGGATAAAAGAAACGGAAACTGGACGATGAAAGAAATAAAACACTAGGGAGAAAATGGAAGGATTTTATGTTGATGAATAAAGGACAAACTAAACAGGAGAAACTGGAACAAATGATAAATGGAAGAGAAAAAGAAACGGACTGATGTAGGAAACCTAAAGATCAGTGATCAGATTAGAAGGAAGAAGACAGGGAAGAGGATGCAGAACAGAAAGGAAGGATTAAAAGGTGTGACAAGAAAGAAAAGTGACGAGGGGAACACAGGTGGACAAAAACCAGGAAAGGCAGCAGGAAAGCAAACATGAAAGGACGACTGCTGAACATGGCTCATTAGCCAGTCAAAGACAGAAAAAGAATCCGGTTATTCAGGATCAAGACGCAGGAAGGGGAACATGAGCAAAGGCTGGAAAGAGCAAACGGACAGAGGATATCGATTTGAAAGTCATTGTTTCTTCTTCTGGTTCTACGCACATAACGTTGTTCACGTGTTCTCTGGAAAATTTTACACGCACACAAAGAGTTTTTGTGGCATCCCCTGATTCCGGCAAAGCTCCACCCAAGTTCCACCTGACACAGAATCATCTAAAACTACAGACTGCATGTGAACGCTCATAGCTTCCCTTTCAGAACACTGGGATGACGTGATCCGCATGTTCTGAAAGCTCTAAAAAAGAGGTTGTCCCACCATCGTGAAAGTCCATTTCCTTCATGTCCATGACTGTCCACGCTTTACCAAAAGCAACTTTTCATCCAACTATGAAGACTTCGACTTACCTGAGTGATAACGTTTCTTGGTGCTGGGCCGACAGAGTGGGTGAAGTGACAGTCTCGAGGTCATGGTCTCCAGCCAGTTACTAGAAAAGAAAATATTAAGGGGCAATTATAAGTAGATGTAAAGCACAACATAAGAGCCATATTTCAAGTCAGAGGCAGCAAAAACCACGGTACCGTTTGGTCTGTGATCAATGCTCGGAGCTTTGCGTGAACGGAAACTCAGACGCTTACATTTTTTGACAGCGAGGCCGTCGTATATAACATGGAAAAGTGCGGAGGTGGACAGACGGGTAGGTTGGCAGTGTAACAACACACGGAACCTTTCCACAGTGGACTGGACTTCGGCTCTAGTCTAAACTGTAAATGGACTGTTTACTGAGCAACTTTACAATGTTGCTTCACGTTCATCACTTCACACACCAGTATCGGCGGCTGCATTTGAAGGTGCTCACCTAACGCACCGGGACCAACCTGGAGTTAATGCCTTGCCCAAAGACTATTGGACACATACCCGAGAGGCACCGGCATTCATGGTCTCAGCTGAGAGACACTGTGCACTTTAACGTTTTTATGCAGTTTGTCTTCAACGTGACCTTACCCAGAGGTTTTAGTGCCCGACACTGCCCCGTGTTGTCCAGTAACATATAACATGAACCTATAGTTGTTTCCTAACAATCACACAGTTTTGTGTGTGAGGAAAAAGGCTTCAGTGGCGTCAAGCGGTGACACTCCTGAAGCTTCTGGAGCGGCAGTCAGCTGGACGGAGAAAACAGTCATTAGCAAAAGAATGAGAGCACAATCGATAAAAATCAATTCCTTAAAGTGGAGCTTCTTTTCAAAAGGAAACACCACAGCAAGTCAATCGGACAACAAAATGAGGTGTGTGTGAAGTGGAGCGTGCCCAGCGCACTCGTCTATATGTGTGTGTACCTCCAAAAATAGACTTTCCCCGTTCGCTGAGGCAAACACAGGTGCTCGACATTGTGTGACTAACACTGAATGCAGGGATGGAGGCAACAATAGGAGAAAACAAGGCGCTTTTCTTGTCGGGATAAAAATGTACGTTCCACAGATTAGACGCAGACAGATGTGAACAATCAGTGAGACGAATCGGGGAAAATCTTCCCTGAGAGCAATCTGTCTCCTGCCACACACACAAACACCTCCTTTATCTCCGGCTCTTGTTCTCACGTTCCCACACAGAAATGGACATGTACACATCGTGGAACAGTTTTTTTTTCCCCCTTTCCTGCTTTTAGGCTCTCGCTCCTTTAGCAGCTCTTCCGTTTGATTTTGAAACACATCAAAATAAAAGCGAATCGTTTAAAGCCGCCGACGGTTTCAACACAGTGTTTTAACATTCTGTTGTCATCTGTCTGTGGGACGAACGCACCAAAAAGACAAATGAGAAACTCAACACGTCCATATGTTCTGCCTCTTCCCAATCAACTTCTAGTTGTGCTTCGCTTCACGCAAAAAAGAAAGGAGTCGAAGAGAATACAAATGCTCACTCAGTTTTCCCACTCAGACTAAATGCCAAATTACAGTTTCCATCATCGGTGTGTGAATCACCCTGTAGCCTGTTCTGCAATTACACAAGCGTAAAACTAACAAATTATTACAACAAAGAACTTTTATTTTTGCCTATTTGTAATTATTTTTTAAAGGCTACTTTTAGATAGTCAGTTCCAGACTTTTTCGACTGTAAACTTGGAACATGTTAAACATATATGGGTTCATGCAGAATTCTAATTGCACATTTGAGAACTTAACCAGCACGTACTGCAGGTACCTGCAATTTGCCTCGACCCCAAAGTATTAGTAGAGCAATATCATAAGAGTCACAAAAATGAATGTGCGCCACGTTGTCCAGTAAAAACCATCTCGACTGGAAACAGAAAAATAGTCACAGTCTACGAGGTGTGTGAGACAGAAACAAAACTGCGATTATGTGGATTATATCCTCGGCACGGGCAGGTATTCAAATAATAAACGGCGGCAGGGCCACACCAGAGAAAAATCCAAAGCCTGTGTCAGAGAAGAAGAGACGGGGTTGAAAGTCAGAAAAGCTCAACGAGAAAGTCAAGATGGAGAAGAACAGAGACCAAAAAAGGCCCGAGGGGGGAAGAATTAAGAGACAAAGATGAGGAAGCTCAAACAGAACAGTCATGGCTCGTCATTACAGGACAGCAAGTGATCACATTTTCAGACTGAAACTGAAAAAGACGCGATAATTTCCAAAATCAATCACTCTCTGCAAAAACGTTGTTTGCAGATAGGAGACGGTAACACTGAGCATCCGTGTGTGATGCTGATGCATTAGAAATTAAAGTCCGAAGTCAGTGACTAGTTGCACTTTACAGACGCATCAAATATAAACTAGAGCTGAACCAAGACAGAGAGGCAGCGAGCGGAATTGTAAAGGACATTTTATTTCATCCGGCATGAAAGTGGAGGGTGTAAGCTAGTTAGAGACCTTGATCCGTCTGTAACGTTTTCAAAGGCCTGGCTCTGAGACAAGTTTGACTGACAGAGCAAATCACTGACAAGACGACTGAGCCGCGTTCATCTCGTCTTTCATCCTCCTCTTTTCTTTTAGGAGCCATTTTTTCCTCCGAGTTATCTGTCTGCTGTCGATTTGAATATCTTTCTTTTGCCTTCGCTGCTTACTTGTGCATTTTACACATTATATTCTCCTTCTTTTTAACTTTTCTTTACACCTGCCATCCCATCTCTGTTACTCTGCCTCCCATTTCTTTTGTGCGCTTGCTTCGAAAGCCTTTTAGAATATGCACAAAAACACAACGCCTATGTGGTGCCACGTTATTACTTGATACGTTTATTATAATGACGTTTATTATAATGAGAAATAAGTTTTCTCTCTAAATAATAAGAAACTTTCTGCTCAGGAATGATTTAGTCCTTTCACTTACAGTAATCCATTGCTCAAATTCATATGATTAGAAGAAATATCAGCAAAACCCTAACGAGTGATCATGTTGAGCTCAAAACGATGACTTGAACTTTCATTTTCAGCAGGTTACAGCAGCAGCAGCCTCAGCTCTCCTGCTAAAGTCCCTGATTCTGCATTTCGTAGAACTTAAACAAAATGTGGCTCAGTAAAATCCAATAATGATCCTTTTTATTTCGTGTGTTAACTTTGTTCAGTTTTTTTTTTTAAAAAAGTCCATCTTACTAGTTTTCTTCAAGTTAGACGTAATTGCAGGGTGAAAAAACCCTTTACTCTTTGTCTCTGAGTGACGGGAACTTAAGTCAATCAAGTTCAGTAGTAACAAATGAGGCAGTGACACTAGTAACGTTACTGTTTTATAATAGTTTGCATTGTTTTAAGGAGTAAATCAGACCGAGGGTAAAGTGACGGCAACTCGGACGTTCAAAGTTGAAGGACAGTTGGCCCAACTTAAATAAATGTGCACAGCACATTCAACTTCATACGAGTTTATTTCCAGTTTACTTGATTTCTAGAAGGCAGTCGGTTTCCATGCTTTTTTCAAGTGAGGTTAACAAATCGACATTTACAGTGGTGGGCGTATCGACCTAAACATCGACAATATCGATTGTTACCAGCGTAATGAGGTCGGCACTTTAGTTTCAGCACGGCTGCAGTTTCACCAAAGAGGCGACCTGGCCGCCAGTCAAACAAGCCCTTCATCCAGATTCAGCAATTTGATGACACATCAATCATGATTATTAAAAAAGTATCGTATCAAGTCATTTATTTGGTATTGGATAGATATTAAATCTCGCAGTATTGCGCAGCACTGCTGTTCAGAAGACGAGCCAGAGGAGGTTTCATTGCAGCAGCTCAAAGACGAGTAAGTGATTCCGAGGAAAAAAGAGCCGCAGGCTCGGCTTGAGTTTCTTAGTCAAACAATTTAATGACAACTGAGCACGTTGACTGGCAGCAGGAAAGAGAAATTTGCCCAGAGGAATTTCTTAAGAACGTCAGATGAAACATTTGAGTTAAGGACAGCTCATAATTGATGTCAAACTTTTAAAATCCTTCATGTATTCAGTGAGAAAGGTTTTTTTTTTTTTTTTAATGACTATTGTGCTGCTTCTCACAAACAATAAGTTAAGCTTTGATGTGCGACAACCTTTTGGGCTAAAAACTAAATTATTCAAGACGTGATGTTTGACACCTTCATCTGCAGATTCATTTCCTGCTGTTTTGCTTGTTTTAAAAGGAATAAGAGAGAGAGGACGGAGAGAGATCAGTAAGCACGCGGCATTTTCTACCTCACTGCTTTCTCATCAACAACACACTCCACAATAAAGTGGGCTACACACACACTCACACACACACACACACACACACACACACACACACACACACACAGCCATAAACAAACACACCAAAATGACCTAGACACACAATAAATCTCTCACATCGTTTGTTGTTTTATGTATTTTCTGCTAATAAAAGTGTGAGATGCCAGTAGTCAGGCAGCCAGTGAAGGAGAACAGGAGAAGAGGAAGAAAGAAGCAAATCGGGAGATGGGATCTATTCCTGTGTCGTCTCGGTGGGAGAACCCGAAAGTAGAAACTCATTAAGCATTAACCACGTCCTCTCCGAGAGCGACGTTACAATTGGCGTGACTAAAAAGGCAAACAACTTAAATTGTTAAAGCCCAGATATCAGCCGGGCGAGGGGGGTGAACACACAGGGAGGGGGAGGGGGAGGAAGGAGGGGAGACGTGGCTGGTATAATAGAATTCTGAGAGCAATTGAGTGAGTTAAGTGAGAAAATTATAGAAAACTAAAACAGACTACTTAATGGTCACTAACAAATATTTTCTCTGCCCACATGCAGAACTGAGAAATGCCAAAGCACAACTGCACATTGAAATTCTGCAAATCATGAGCAAAACAAACTAATTCAATACTCGGTTACGTCCGCTGGCTGTGTGGCTTTTCTTTGGAGGGATTCAGGTTCCGGTTTCCACCTGTGCAAAGAAATGCAGGTTGGGCGACGCGGCCAATGTAAATCGCCCTTTTTTCAGGTGATAAAAGTTACAGTATGATCAGCTGGCTGAAGGCGTCCCTGATCAACTGTCTCACCCCAGCCCCCGTCAGAATAACTATCAGGTGTACATGTGCTCACAGAGCGCGCCGCCAGCGGACGCGTTGGACGCTGCAGGCCGAAACCATCACTGGTACCAGCCCTAAGGTGAGACGGTCTCACAGGCTGAAGATCCAGCCACATCGGTTTTAATAGGGTTTCAATGCTGTGACTGTGTGTTCAGGAATTTCAATTAAGGTCAAATAAATCATTTTATTTCCATGTCAGCGTTCCTCAGTTCTTGCAGCACAGTCAGCATCAGTAATTTCTTATCAATAATCATATTTTTTTCAGACTCACACTCTTCCTGTGTGCGTTGATCAGTGGTCAACCGCTTGTATTGCAGAGTTGATTGTTGTGCACTGCATTGTTTTTTGCACAGATTCGCCTACAGCCCTCAGGACAATGCTTCCTTTATGTGGCTGGCAGGGCCTGTATGCTAATCAGAACCAAGCAGGAAATCACATCCAATGTAGAAAAAAAAGATCTGATCATGCAACACACACATGCACCAGTGCTGAGCAGTCTGACCACTTGCAGACGTCATTTACTTGTAGACGTCATTTATAGCTCTACCTCAGTTTCAACGCAACATGAGGCTTTAACTAAATCCAGTTATGCCGAGAAGGTCTCATGCATTCCAGTATTACACTTTCATGTTGCCTTGCATTATTTGTTTCTTTAGATCTGCTCCAGGGAAGCGGTTCTAGTCCAGTCCAGTCAGGAACCCGTGTCACACACTGCCAGTTTGAAGAAAACACTGAATGGAAAGTTCACTAGTTTATATCCACCAGGAATCTACACACAAGCGTCCTCAACGGGGCTGTGCTGGGGAAATCTGAGGCTTTGGATGTCGTATCATAAAACGACCGAAATCCTAAAGCCAGACTCACGGTTAATGCTCATACTCATCTCCTGTTGTTCCCTGCGTGTACGGCACACGCCGCCGGAGGTGACCTCACTCAGTCTGAGGCCACAGCCCGCACTGGTTTACCTGCATAATCCACTGTAAGGATATCACAACACTGGACAGTGCGCCTCAGTGGATCAGAGGGAGTCCACACACAGTGAAAATGAAGGCTAAATGATGCAAAAACAGCTGCTTAAATATTTACGAGAAGCCTCGGAGGCCTCGATAGAAATATGTCGCTGACCAGCTGACAGTCTCAGACAAGGTTCAAGAATGTGACTGGACGCTCCAAGCTATGTAAGGAGAATCATTGTTGCGTTTTTAAATGTGCCACCAATCCACAACATGGTATTAATGACGATGATCATTATTATTATTAGTAGTAGTAGTATTAAGTGTACTGATCTGGGACTATGTACATGACTATAAATTTTGTACCAGAGTTAGTTAACAGCAATTTCCACCGGCAGACACTGGGCTGCTACAAATACAATGTCATAAATCCACATGATAAGAAAAAACATTCTACAATCTGTATTTACTTGATGATGCTATTGTTGTAATTTCATTTCCAGAACCTTTGAAGCTCGATTTTAAAGGTCTTACCTTCTTGGGACCAACAGGAAAGAAAAAAGCAATATTGATAAGTACAAGTATAACGGCATTAAGACAAGCCCTAAATGCCTCATGTAAGTTAATTTCAAATATGTCTGAATCTGGTCAATTAATATGTTTTATGTATTTTTAATCCTCCTTAATTACTTACTTAAATTGACACCTGAAAGAATAACTAAATGATGCATGTCTTTACTGTTTGATCATTTAGATAAATATTTAAAGGGATATTTTAACTTGAGAAAGATATTGATAAATTACTATTTGTTATATTTAATGCAAGACATGATTAAGAAGCCATTTTTTTTCCCATCCCACATTACAGCTTGCAGCTACTTCTTTAGCATCTTTACCCGGAAATTGACATGTTTATTGTGGTGATTGCAACAATTCATTCAACCAATCCACTGTGAATTCTGCATGACCTCGCAACTTAAAATGTCATAAAAACACAAATATTTGTTTGAATTTTTTTAGAAACACTGTCGTGAAATACGATCGCTAGTCACAAAAATGCCTGCAAAATCCTGGGGGGACTAATAATTTTATCATCTGTATGTATCAGGATTTCAACATCGTATTCACAATAATTCATTTTGAAAACAACAAATCAATACATGAAATATTTTAAATTGGCTAGTCAAAGGTCAAAGTTTACGTAAAAATATTGAATTTAAAACATGGATATTATGCAATACTGGAAGCAATTTCTGTTTCAGCATCAAACCACAAACAGTATTTTAAGGCACATTTCAGGCAAACAAATTAATAAATAAATATATTTAACAAATTATTGAACCTCCCACCACTTTTCATACAAACGAAAAACAAGAAACCTCATGGGAGCAGGTGCAGGAAGTTACACAATGGTATGGAACCCAAAAAAATGAACAAAAAGCCCGGGCTTACAGCGATTACACCCTTTCTTCCTGAAGGACGTACATGTGAATAAGCACAATTCTGCAAAACACCGGAGCCTTGGTTTTGGTTTATTAAACGCACACACAAAAAAAAAATCCTCAAAGGGATCCTTCAATTACACCACAATACCTGACTCACTTTTAGCTCTCCCCTTCTCAAAAGCTATTGATATTTCCAGAAAAGACTTATTTTACACACATTATTCCAGCTTTGTATTCCAGCTTTGAATTACAACTCCCCTGAAAGGCCTGCAATCGCGGCGTTCAAAGCTTGCAGAGACAAGCACGGAGCAAAAGAAGGTCATGTCGGCAGGAGGAAAGAAAATCCTCTCCTCTTTCAGTCCGGAGAGGGGGAATAAATAGTAGGTTTTTCTCACTCTGCGGAATCGAAATCGGAAACTGGGGTGGAGGGAGGAAAAGGCAAAGTGGAAGAAAGGGCTTCCTAAAAAAAAAACTTTTGTAACTTATTGAAGATGTATTGGATTGTATTTGCACTTGCAAAGCTTCAAATCTCCAGAGCAAATTATAATAACATGTTGTATTTCAAGTGTTTCATTAAGTGTATTGATTCCTTCCACTTGTATTTTAAAACATAAATCATACTTGGGGATTTGGTACGACTCTCACCCTGCACCTCGCCACAGAAGAGACTTACTGTTTCTGTAATCATGCTATGTCTTTCATCACTCGTCTAAAACCACGAGCCCCTTTACACATCCCAAGGCCCCGACTGAGCCGCTGGTACGAGGGGAGCCAAAAAAAACAGATCGAGATGAAGAGATGGATGCACAGTTAGATGTTGGTAAGAGCGTTTGATGTGAGGCGCTCAAAGACACGTCTTGGAGGACGGGGCTGAGACGTGTGAAGTGAGAGCGGGAGCCTGCGGAAAAGGCAGCGTGAAGAGCTGCACGAACGTGGAAAACAAAGTGCGCGTCTTCACGTCAGAAGCAAACATGGACAATGCATGTTGGGCTGGATGCAAACGAAGCGTGTCGGTCTAACCTTTAAGGACAAGACGTTTCATTCTTGTACATGTGTGAGAAGCGTGTAACTTTACAAATATGTAAAACAGAGGCAAGAAAGCTGCAGCTCATAATGTCAATCAGATTCATAGGTTAATTTATTCACAGTAAATATTTGACTGGGTTTTAATTATGAACAGATGCTTGAGATTTTATTTATCATTAGGGTTTATGAGCGACTCAAAGAAAACCTTTGTTTGGAGATGGTTATGGGTTTGCACTTTTATGCCTCTTTTCGTTCACCCATGCGCACACTCCAGTGAAACTGGGTAGGGTTTCACCACGAAGAGCATCCGGCTTAAAACGTGCCAAATCCACAAATGATCCTGAAAAATCTGGAATAAGCCGAAAGGACAAACAATAAAAGAGCACTACTTCCATCTCATGGTAGGCTCCATCTTCAGGTAACAAACAAAAATGACGAAACCTCCAACAGAACATACTGAAGAGAATCATCCTAAATCTAGCTCCCCATTCAATCCACATAATTCTTATTGTTTCAGAAGCACCAGATGCACATTGTCACCCCACTTTTGGGCATTTTTTTTTTACAATAATCACTATTCGCAGCAGTGCAGGGACATTTGCTCTAAATGTTTTTTTAGGCAAGGTTTGTCCTTGTGATCAATCTGACAGTTTTTATTATTTTGGCTTGATTAAGTTTTGTAGCATTTTCTTTGTTATAATTTATTGCAGCAGTGATTACCTGTGCAGTGCAGAGTGTAGCAGACCGTAGCAGAGCTTAGCAGAGCAGAGAAGCTGAGTGGAGGACTGAGTGCAGCAGAGCAGATTTCCCTTTGCGTCTGCAAAAGACAAAACAAAAAAGAACGTTAAATACAGATGTCAGCTGATTCCTACTCTTGTTGTTTGGAGAAATATTCATATGCATTTGAAAATTATAAATTTCTGTCATCGGAAAGCGTTGCACTTTGATTTCACAAGTGTCGTCATATTTTTTGGGTGAATGTGCTTTTCAACATCTGGTGGAAATCGTTTTGTGTGACTTTCAGACGCTGTTAATGGCCACTTCTTTAACGTTTTTCTTCCAAATGCAATTTTCTTTTCTCAAACTGTGTTCATACAAGTATTAACTACGTTGTCAAACACACAAAAAGCTAATTCAACGAAAGAGGAAACACTTAATTCAGAATATCTTGCATATACGTGTCACTCAGAGCACGATGAGACCTTTAACAGAGGACGGGGGTGAACGCCTAGCTGGGGCGGCTGCTACGATGGCGGAATCCAATCATTGCTGGATTGATTTTCCTCAAACAGAGAGAAACAATTATAGGTCTGGGAGGA
This sequence comes from Channa striata, assembly GCA_033026295.1. Classification (NCBI taxonomy): domain Eukaryota; kingdom Metazoa; phylum Chordata; class Actinopteri; order Anabantiformes; family Channidae; genus Channa; species Channa striata. Next base: position 3,052,480 of record CM065168.1, read on the forward strand.
GTGTGGGGAGTCTGGTGTTAAAAGACGTTTAGAGAAACAGGGATGTGCTATTGATCCGGGCTCATTCCCACACATTGGTAAACACTTTGCATTAAAAAGGTGCGAAATTGCTCTCGTCTGCGCCGGAGTGTTGCCTCGCCGACGAGTAATAGACACAACAAGGCGGAGAGACGGACTCGTGGAACACACTGCTGATTGGACAATCACAACTCTTAAGCGGAGCGCTTTCGCATCGGTTTGAAGAAGGGAATGAAAAATGGATGAAGAGATGAGCGTACAGAAGAAAAACAGCAGAATGAAGCACTTATTCTCCATTGTGCCCTTTTACGGGATTGGGCGCCGAAAGCCTGACGGGATCTGCTGGGCCAAATCTCAATGCAGACGTCAATGCAGAGATCTCAACGCCACACGCTCACTGTTGACTGAAGTGTTTCCTCGCTGCTGATCTCGAACTGAAGTGTGTAACAGAAGCGGCGCTGCATGTCAGCTGCTTCTGCTAATTAGCATAATACTCGCGGTGCACCCGGTTTGACAGCTTGGTGACCCCATGCCAACCGCATCAGCCGGCAGCGGGGGCGTCCCTGGGCCCAGCGTGACAGTTGCCCATGACAAACAGCAGCCTTTCCTCCAGTTATTTGTGCAACTCTGGCTGCAAATGTGGCAAATTGTGGTGGAATAAAAATATACGCAGCATAACAAGTGGTCACTTTTGACTTGTGGATGTAGATCAGGCTCCATCTGTCCCACTGCTGGTTACCTGGATCAGGTTCTTCATCTACTCGACTTGCATCAGTGCTACTGGGGGCTGAACGTTTGGTGGCTCTGCCCCCCAACTATGAAATTCCATCCCCCTAAGCTTCATACTATTAATTCACTGCCACACTTCACATCTCAGCCCAAAACTCCTCTGTCCAGGTTTTCTATGAGTGGTTGGTGTGTACTGACGACGCTGGGACGATTGCCCTAGTTTATTTCTTTTTTATTGTATTTTATTATCTTCTGTTGTAATTCTTCTATTTTGCTTCTATCTGTACAGCTACTTTCAGTGCCATTAAATTTGGAACCGGTTCTGAGCCCAGATAAAACAGGAGAGTTGCAGGTTCCAGTGCAAAAAAACTCCAAACCACCATGCAGAACACCTTCCACTGTGGCCACCCCTGAAGGGACAAGCAGCTGATCCTTTTTATTACTATTATTATTGCTGCTCAATTAAAAAATATAATTGGCATCACGAAAGTCGTTCTTTGACGGTGTCAATCTTCATTTTGTGCTTTTCCTTTGTGGTTCTGAACTGGGACTGTTCTAAAAGTTTTGCTCGTAGCATCGGTATTAGGGAACACAACCCAAACAATACCCAACCCTGCCTTTTAGTTTTTATTATTTCACATTGAATGAAAAAACTTGTTTTGCATTGCTCATTCACTTTATAATTTTTATTTGCCCTTTTCATAATATCTGTGCATGCGACTGTCGTAAAATCATTGGTAAAGTAGTAGATCGAGAGGCTGGTAAAACGTTGTTTTGGAATTACTATTGGTTTTCACTAAACTCAAACTGCTTCTGTGAATCCAAGACGACAAACTTTTTAAAGCCCCTTTCTCAGCTGCAGACTGTGAGGTGTTCGTTCCTGAAAGTATGGATTTTGCAGCGGAGTATGCTTTTTATTTGGGTCTATTGATTTTTGTATTTTGCTCGGTCAATGGATATCAATTTCTGAAATAAATCTGTTTGTGCGGGGCCTATTTATGGCATCTGCAGTGAAACCATTTGAGAAAAGCAGCATAATTGGGAAAACTACAGTGGCTTGCGTGGAAATAAAGAACTGTTGATTGCTTTGTGCAGCGGACATGACTCTCCTTGGAAACTCTTGTATTGATTTTGTCTTTCCTCCATTTCCTCCCATTCTCTCTTTTCTCCACTTCGCCACTTTTCAGCCGTCTCCTCCATTTGTCTTTGCATGCTTATTGTTTCTTCCCCTACATATTCGGCACTGTACTGTACGTGTGTCCGCCCACTTTAAGTCTCCAGGGCCAGTCTGTGTTACTGAGACTCGGCTTCATTAGGACGAAGATGGAAACAAACAGATGCTGAGACGTGACAAATATGAAACAGGAGTTGCGCAGGGAGGAGAAAAAAAAAGCAGATAGAGAAACAAGGTCTAATTAACCTCCATTTTATCCTTGGCTCCGATCCCACACTTTCATCGTAACTGGCTGAAAACACCGGGGTCAACCTCGTGTGATTTGCAATTGTTGAAAGCATCCAAACATCTTAATCTTTGTCCCATTTCGATGTCTCTGCTGACCTCTAATTCCCCGTTGTCCTTCACCCTCTCTGCATCTCTCCATCCTTGATTCCTTTCCCCCGTAGACTTCTACTCCTCGCTCCTTTTGAACATCTTTCTGTCTCTCCTTCGGCCTCCATCACCATCGGAATCAATGAAAGGCCGTGGGTTTGCACAGCGGTCCGGCTTCGGCCAGCGACAGGCTGCAGTAGATTAGACCAAGAGTCCGACTTCCCCCGAGCTGCTTGTGACAACAGGGAGGTTCAAGGTTATGAAAGTTAACGCACAGAGACACACAGAGCCTGGAGCAGGAGGTGCAGGATACTCTAGCATGGTTCCCAAATAAAAGAACAAATTAGATTTGAGAGAGAGGAGCTGAGGGAAGGAGCGAGACAACGAGCACATATACCACGGAGAGGGACTCGAGTGCGTGTTTGGAGAGGGAAGAAAATGCAATACAGCGGGTAAATTCAACTCTGTGGGACCTAAGAACATTCAAAACTCAAAATGAGATGCAAAACAAATGTTTTTTAGGGGAAAATGTGAGATTCAATAACACAGTGAAAACACTGAATATTTCATACGGCAATAGTTAGAAGATAGATTCCAGTTCAGCTTTTGTTTGACAGGATGTAAAAATGTCCAAGTCACTTTCAGTCTGTGTGTTTTAAAGGATGCAGCAATGCAAACTCAGATTTTCAAAACAGCCAATAGAACAAACAATACACGTATTTATTTAATGTGGAAAAAGATCTGATCTTAGAAATGTCTGTTGTTATTATCAGTCATACACGTGACTTAGAGAGATTTCTCTGTTAATCTATTGCTACTAACGTCAGGTGCTTTCTCTGCATTCCTGTAGAATGATGGTGTCAAAAATTCACTCTGCGAATTCTGAAAATATTAATTTCTTCAGTTTGAGCCCTTCTTTGGCTAAACAACTCATGCTGAACACATGAGTTGTTTCATTGTCTTGCTGCCTTAACGAGTTTACAGTAATTATTACAGCAGGCGATGGTGGACTGTGTCAGGCCTAGAAAGCAGACAGTGGAAAATAAAAGCTGCAGACAAGACGGACAGTTTCTCAACTGAGCCGTCATCTCACCAGTTGTTTGAATAAGGGAAAACTTAAGTTAAGTCAAATTAAGTTAAGTTAAATTAAGATGGATTTTGGTGCAATAAGATATGTGAATAGAATCTGAAAAGGTCTCTGTGCACCCGGTTAAAATGAGGCATTTTCCTTTACAATCTGCCAGCTTTGTCAGTATACAGAATTAGAAAATGAAATTAATTTTTTCTACATTGTCTTTTGATGCAGGACTATATTGTTCAGAAAAACAAAAAGTTAATAACTTTAGTACGGAACAAACAAATATTTGAAAAAATGCATTTCTTTCATTTTTTTCTGAGTATTTAGAAAATGCTTGGTCGTTGAGAAAAAGTGTTATATCAATAAATTGATTATTGTGTATTTATTGTATGATTTGTATTTTTATTTATTTTTATATTTCTGTTTTGCAAGTCAGATAATCATATATCGGACTGACAATTTTCACATACTTTCAAGCTGTGAGGGCTGATCCATATTAAATCAAAATTTAACTAGAAACACATTTAACAGCGTTGAATTTATTGCAACTCGAGACTTTACGCTGAAACTCGGCCTCTGTGATTTCTTAGCGTCGGATGGAAGATTTCTGCCTTTCGAAAATACTTTGCTCTCTGATTTCTGCCTTTTGCTTTTCTATTTTGATTCATTTTGAGGACCAAAGCACGTACAGTAAACTTGACATCCTGCAGCTTTCCGTTGCTGATATTTACCAGCGAAAGATCAAAATTGTTTGATGGAATGCATCTCCGGCACACATTTGTGCTCGCAGGTCCGGATTGGTATTCTGTCTCTGTGCCTCGACTTTGCTGCCTAAAAGCCTCTTTAGTCGGAATTCTACTCAAGTTAAATGTCGCTGTCAGAGAGAACCTCTTCGGTGTATTTTAGTGACAGGTGTTCGAATGACTGCACAGGGAAATAACTTTTCCACGCCATCTGTACCTATCATTTCATTTGACGCATTTATTTCAGCCCAGTGTTTCACTTAATGACACAAAGAAAGGTTTCACTTAAAGTCTCACTTAACTCTCTCCCTCCCATCCCTGGCCCAGACAACTTTTCCATTAAAGAAATAAGCATGGCATGACTGTAAATGGAGGGAAGCATTAAGAAGATAATTTATTCCCAAAAGTCATTATTTAAGTTCAGTCTCTGACTGCTGATCCAGGAGCTTCCCATCTAGTTTTAAACACATTATGCAAATGACACGAGCTCATCAATGACTGTTTTAGTTGAAGAAAAATGACTGGCCATCTGTGGCTGAGAAGGAGTTTGAGAGGGATCAGGTACACATTTGAATTTGTGCTTTGAATACGGCGTCGACATTATGAAAACAGAGACACGAGGGCTGATGGTGGGTTGAAAATGTTGTTTTCCGCCGTGCTTTGAGTCGTCGGACATCTGCTTCTGAAGCAAAAGCCTACAGCTGATCGAGCAGCATTTAGATACTAAATATCAGCAAGTCAAGAAGCTGCAGATCGTATTCGGACTTTAACGCGTTTGCATTTGAATATTTGCTTCACGGCAGTAAACACCAACAACCCGTCTCCTAAAAATTACGTTTCTATACAAGTAAACTGCAAACGCCTTTAGGAAATTAGGTTTCCAGGAAAATGTAATTTCGACCGTGTTACATTTCCGGTGAACGTAATGAGAAAACGTCACGTAACCTAAATAGCGAGTTGCAAATACGTTGATACTGAACGTATCAATGAAATGTTACCAGACAACTTATTTTTGTCTGCCAACAAAAATATCCGGTTTCGTTTTCTGCCTAATACATGATACTGCGGTACAGCGTCCAGTTTTTTTGACAACATCGTTATTAAAGCAGTTTACAGTTGTGACTTGGCAGGTACAGTAGCTGGTTAGCGTCTGCAGAAGATCGAGGGCTTGCGTGACAGAAAAAGAAACGTGCTTTATCACCTTTAAACACATCCATAATCTTACGCTAACCCTAAATTCAGGGGTTTGCTTGGTTTGGTTGGTTCCTGAGGTCCAATGGTTTTTCAATAATCCCAATACAGTTGCTAAAATTTAACAATCAACTGCCTGGACTCATGGTTAATGTGGGTCAGTCTAAAACCCGGATTGCCCACAGGAAATGGCGAATGGTCTTTAATCCAAAACCTTTTGCAGTGTCACGTCTGCATCAAACACACACACACACTCACACACACGTGACAGTGGCTGCCATGCAACGTGCTCACCTGAACCCCCCAGAGTAACTTAGGGTTCAAAGATTCTCGCTCCATGTGTAAATATGCACAGAGCTTGTATTTCTGGAACTGAGCAACATTAATTACGCTCACAATTAGATTCATAGATGCACGCCGCATAACGCTTATAAATGCTCCTTAGTGCTAAAGTTACATTTAATCTGGCCGCACTACGCTTAAGGCAAACGACTTCATGGTGAGATTACAACGCACGGCGTCTCGCACAAAGGTCGGAGCCCGTTCTTCTGTGGAAAAGTTAAAAAGTAATGGTCCAGAGTGCACGTCGTCTTTAACCCAGGACTCGCACACACAGATCACCTGTCAGTGGTCTTGACACTCCCGCTGTAATAACTCCCTCCTCGCACATCAAAGACTGACAAAACCACAGGACGGCAGAGACGAGTGTGTGTGTGTGTGTGTGTTTAAAGGCCTCAGCAGTAAGAGAATGTGTGTGTGTGTGTTTGTTTGCGCCCTCATGCTCGTCTCCACGTAACTATGGTATTTTTCCCAGAGTGGGTTTTGTGGGGTTTTTTCAGTTTGTGTGTTTAAAGACTCGGGGGAGAAACACTTTGTTCCAGTGAAAGTTCAGCTTCAAACCCTTCTCCGTCTCGCTTTCAAAGGATCACTCAGCACATCTTATAGATCACAATGCACAAAGCAGAGAGGGTCATACACAGAGATAAAGCACAGAGGGTTATGACAAATATAAAATCTCTAAGAAGTGATGTTTGGGCTGTGTGAAAGCAAGAGAAAATTCTTTTTTTCTTGCGACATTTGGAGAGAAGTCGGTGTTCACTCTTGAACAACAACTATCCCCGCTGTTGCCAGGATGGACGTTCATTCGCTGCCGTGCCGCGGTCCTCGGTTGGTATTCTATACATGCTGGAAAATGTAGCTATCAGGGCCGCGGGTCAAGGCCCCCGCGGGTCCACAACTGGGCCGTTTCAAGATTGAGTCAACACAGAATCCAAATGGGGTCTCGGACAAGACTAACACCTATAAAACTGAGACATTCAGTGTCTTCCATGATACTGTGGTTTCACTATGACTTGAGCCATAATTCAGTACTTCAATACAGCTATTTACAATTACAAATGATTATAATGTGATAAAAAGCCAAAGCAAGTGGTGTGTTTCATAAAATGCAGTATTTGCTGAACTGACAACAAGTGATGTAACTCAGGGGAAAATAAAAAAATCAATCTTGTCTTCTAAAAAACATACACACACTGCCATTGAAGCAATTTTTTAATATAAGAAACTCATCTATGACTAAATTATATGTAGCAACGTATGAATGGAGCCTACTGATCACAGTCAAGTTATAAGGAGGCAGCTGGGCTGGATGGTTGGGTCCAAAGCTCAGACCTGAGTTTGACTCCAGAGCCCCGTTTGAAAACCTACCAAAAAGCAAAGTGGATTTGTGGAAGACGCAAGATCAAATAAAGGAAACTTGTGGCCGAGACCATTACACCAGACTGACTACTCACTGAGTAATGAAGCGAGACGTTGATTCAGGACACCACCATAAAACTGATCACACAACGTTAAGACCGACCAACAGGCCTGAAAAACAACTGCAGCGAGCTCCAGTTTAGGGAAAATACTGTCATACAGTATAAATGTGCAATAAAAGTCAGCGAATGTTACAAACAGCAACAACAATGTGCAACTGCAAACACAAACCAAGACGCAACAATCTATTTTTAAAAATGCAGTAATAAACACCGTTTTATTTACCAGACAAATTTGAAATGTCAAAAAAGGTTCATGTGTCGGTAAGAATCTGTTTTAAAAAGCCAAACACAATGTAAATCAGTCTGAATATGAATAACTCGTATTGAACTTCTTTAGGTTCTAGATTGCATAGTACATATGAATATGTTTAAATTCATTACAGTTCCCCTCATGTTCACTACGTTAAAATGTCTCGCTGCTTTTAGCTGAAAAACTCCTCCAGATGACATCACACTTGGAGGAGTTTTATCGTTAGGAGTTCAGATGTCATCTGGAGGAGTTTGTTTAGCTAGAAGCAGAGATATATTTTAATACAGGGACATTTAATAAAAGCATTAATGTAGATTTTGTCACCTTGAACTAAAGCCATAAAAAAAGTTATAAATTAGTAAATTCGCCCTTTTACAATAATCAAAACTAAACGATAAGAAGGAACTAAGACAGTCTTAACATTACAACGCAGTAAATCCATGGAGAATGGGTGTGAATAATTGTTTTTGTAATACATGTCAATCATTTTAAAATATACTTTGTGTGGACAGAATCTCCCTCAGCTCATAAACCTGTAAATAAATATTTTGTTGTCCACATTATTTTTGTAGGTTTCCAGGTTTAATTGGCTGAAACCCTCCACGTCGCTTTCGATAGGAGCGGGACTGTTTCATAGACGCTTGAAATATCACTTAGACTCACTGCAGGCAGCCTCCCATATTTACCAGATCGCTGTGCAGATATTGGAGCTGACACAGTCCATATGAGTGACTGATTGAGGGCGTCCTTCATATTTTTTACCTTGTCGTGGGATGAGAAAATTGGTAAACCCTGCTGTCTCATTACTGCAGACTGTAATCAATCTGAGGGAGGAGGAGAAAGTATGAGCAAACTAAGAAAAACTGAACAAAAATTAAATGAAATTAAAGAATCAATGGGATGGAAACGGGTTTTGAATCATTTTTTTCATCATCATTTTTGAATCATCTTTTTGTTTTGTTTTTTAAAGGGCGACTTCACCAATCTTCAGCTTGCTTTCTAAGGCTTTACCTTAGCAAAGTAAAGCAAATGTACATTTATGCTTTTGAATTTCCCCTCTGAGAATATTAAAATTTCATTAATATAATATTATTATTATTCTTAGGAGTTTTTCATCATCTGAACTCTTAATGAAAAAAAAAATCATTGAGATGACATCAGACTTTTTCCACCATCAGGAGTTCAGATGACATCATCAAGGTGACCCATTTTAAACTGAAGTGATGTCATCAGGACGTGTTTTTCGGTTAGTAGTCACGGGGACGTTTAATGGCATTTATGTACATGTGCCAGTTCACAATCCGTGGAGGAATCCTTTAAGTTTAATTAACTCCATGCGTCTAACTGCCCTTTAGATTTTTTTAATTTTGCTGCACAGTAGAAATCCAATTTTTTTCAACTTGTGTCAAAGTTTGACCTGTTCATAAATTATCAATGAGAAGCCAAGAATTTAGCATTAATATACAGCAAATTAAGCCAGCAGGTGCAACATGATTCAGTTCATTCAAACATTATCGTGCCCTTAAATGACCCTGAGTAACCGGCGGGTTAATAAATTGGCAACAGTCGCAGTAAATATAGAAAATATGGTGACATAACTCACAGCTGTTGCCTGATCACCTAATTTTTGTGTGAACTGTAGACGAAACAATGTATTTTTTGAAAAACAATGCAACAAAACGATGCATAGTATGACATAATTATGACTGACTGAGCACAGATATGGTTCTGAAAACAATCGATAACGGCCTTTACGTCATGTAACAACATCCAGAGTAGATGGATCAAAACATTATCTTTCAGAACTAAAGGACAAGAACATTTTGGAACTGTATCAGGAGCTTCATCCTTCACAACATTAAGACACTTATTTTAGCTCGATAAATTCATCTGGGCAAAGGCAGACGCATATTTATACAATTAAATGAAAGCTCACGCATTCAAACTAAGGCTAATTCTGCTTCAGCAGCCGGGAAAGTTCCGTTCATAAATATCACCCACTGCAGGCTGCAAAGAACACAAACGTCCCGGAGAAATGTTGCAGCTTGTGGTTGTAATTTTCAGGCTCTGTTACACTATGTGGTGCAACAGATGCAGAGGCTGAAGTAGAAGAAACACACAGAGTGTGTGTTCAGACCGGCAGCTCTGACGCCTCTTTGCACCTGGATGGGGATTAGGGTGGTGACGCGCCCATGCAGAGTTATGTTCAATGCATCATTATTTTTAAAGTTACTACCATTAGGATTCAAACAGTCCCAGTTACACTGCGTTCGGTGTATTTTTAAAGTCAGCATCGCAGCCTCGCTGTCACCTCGGCGTACAATGAGACACTGCTGGGTTTTCTGACGGAGTCTCCTTGGAGCGAAGCTTTTCTGGGTTACACAGACAGTGAGGGATTACATTTCCCTGGTGCCAGAGCATTAAAATCCCCGTTATTATTAATAAACCTCTGCAACCCATGGGACACCCCCCCACCCGCCCGTTCTCCTATAATTGACTCATTAATTGACTCATTTAAATCTGTCTAATTATTTAATCAATTAAATTCAATTCCACGTATTGCACACTTCCCATTTAGCATCGAGCGCATGGTCTTGAGAGGGGTGTGGAGGCGATGAAAGACGGCGAGTAAATGTGTTTTGTGGTAATAACCACTAATGTGCGGGATAATTACTGCAGTAAATTGATCATTTTGTCTTAATTGATTTAAGCTTATTAAAAGGGCACGGTGCCAACTTCGTTAGTGTGCCATGAGCACTTTATCTAGATGACAATAATTGGAGGTGAATGCTCTTGTTTCTTGTCTTTCTCCACCATAACTAGGCCTGCAAGACATCCATCACCACTAATGGACAAGTACTGCAAACCTGTAATGGATAGAAATATAGAAAGAATCTGACTCAGAGTTTTTCCCCACTGAAGGGCCAAGTTTGATGCTGACCGCAGTCAACTGAAGACCCTCGCTAGACACTCGTCTTAAAAATATGACAGCTTTCCCAGCTCCTCCTGGGAAACTATTTCTGAAGTCTTTGCACAATAACATTTCAATAACATGTCTAATTTCAGTTTTGGGTCCAGTCAAAGTGAAGTGATCGTGATCCGGACTGACAGACGACGGTGTAACGTAACAAAGTATCTTTTATTCAAATGCACTTTTTAGGAATTTCTACTTTTTTGAACATTCCTTGATACTTCACACTCACTTTTCAATGTGTCGCAGATTCAAATAGCATACATCTATTCATAAATTAGGTTACCAGTTCCTCTTTCAATTCATGTAATGATAGGAAATGTAATTTTAAAAATATGTTACAGTAAATACTAGCTGTAACACTATTTTTTTACACCACTGAGCAAAATTTTGCAATTGATCTAGTGTTTCGGTTGTTAGATAAGCTCCATTCCATCGAAAAATATAATATGCATTGATGTAAAATGAGCCTTTCTGCCATAAGAGTACTTCTATCTGCTACCCTTTAAATATTTCAGGCTGTTAAGACTTTACATCTTCACCAATTTTCATCTTCCTTTCTATGGCTTTAGTTTAGGGTGTAAACGTGCTTCTAAAATTTCCTGTATTAAAATATTTCTCTGATGCTAGCTGAAAACTCCTTCACCTGGAGGAGTTCAGAAGATGTCATCTGGAGGAGCTCTGGAAAAGCAGGCTGACCACGATCACAAGCTTTATAGCGCGAGCAGCGAGACGACATAATCTGAACTGAATATTCCTCCAAGTGATGTCATTTGTAGGCGTTTTTCAGCTGGAACTAGGGGGATATTTCAATGTAGGGAAGTCAGGGGAACTTCAATCTCATTCTTTACGTGAGCTACTCAAACGAGAGCCAAAGGAAACAAGTTCAGGATCAGTGAAAGCGTTTTTTTAAGTTGCTTTTGGAATACAGGACTCCTAAAAATTGGAACATTAACGTTTTTTCTGAGTGAATCCTGCTGCTCCTGTAATGACCCAAACATTGACGCCTCTAAACTAGTAACACTTTATTTTGTTTAAGCAAGACTAATATTGATATGTAAATACAACAATATCTGTATATCATCTATACGGGTTTTTTACATATACTGCTTTCATAAATGGTGAAATGATCCGTGTATTTTGTAGTCCTCCAACTAAAGCGTCAGCAGTTTTGAGAGTAGCTTCCCCAGAAGAAAGTTTGAAGACAGTTCACAGTGAGGTCTGTGAATTATTCAGAGAAGCTAGGACATCATTCTGTAAAGACATGTTTCTGTAGACTTCTTCAAATAGAATTTGTAACGTTGACCACCAAAAAAACGTCTACACAACCCCGGAGCCAGAACCAGAAAACTCAACAGTCTTAGAAAGTGTTGGGCAGGATGCTGCCAGTGCACGAGTAGAACTACTGCAGGTATGTTTGGAATACTGGAGCTTTCATATAAGGTTGATCAGAGGAGGCACACGCTCAATACCGTCACCTCAGACCACTGGACAGCACCGCAGCGTGCACACAAAGTTATGCCCAAACTCTTAAACACCATCCGACATATTTCATAATTCATACAAGTACTTCCAAGGTGAAATGTGGTGAAGGGAGCATCAAACTGGCCTCCAGTGAAAGCCCTGACTGGGTCCTGCAGGGGAAACCAGAGTTTTTGTTCCACACCTGCTTGGAAATTCAAGGCAGCCGATCCTGTAGAAAGCTATTTAAGAGAGCACTTAGGATTAGATTGGCCCGGTGGTGGCAGTCAGCCTATTTCTGCACAAAGGGGACGAGAGACGAGACGGTTTTCAAAAGTTCGAGGGAAGCTTTTTTGTGTGACTTAACAGCTGCTCCAGATTCTCTGTCAGATTGCCATCCTTCATTTAGCTTTACCATTTATTTCCAGAAATGGATCTTTTGGGGCGGAGAATGTGCGACCCAGAGAAAGAGAGACAGACAGAGGAGGATTGCAGGGTTTCAGACTGAAAATGATGACACTGCGAAAGACCCAAGTCAATTCTGTGTGTGTGTGTGTGTGTGTGTGTGTGTCTTGCTGCCCATCCAGCCACAGAATGTCAGGTACAGAAAAAGATATGGCTCCACAGGGGACGGCTGCTACCCAGTGTGTGTGTGTGTGTGTGTGTGTGTGTGTGTGTAGTGTTGTGTAGAACATTGCACTGCAGGGGACAGGGGACAATCCTAAACTTCAGTGTCTATCATTAAATTCTCCTTGAGTCTCAACACACACACAAACGTTCCTGCTTTAAACTTTCAGTCTATGCTGAATGGTACAAGCTGTAGTTTGTAGTAACAATCTTTGCTTGGACTCACTCGACTCTTACTTCTTTTTCATAATTTCCGGGATTTATTGCAAACAAATTAAAGACATAGACTCCCTTGTCTTGTAAATGAAAGGTCACATGACTGAGTGTGACTAACCCCGAGTCGTTCCCACGACGTCAAGTGTTGTCTCTTACGGAGCTTCTAATAGAAACACCACATTGTACCTGTGGCGTCAACGCGGTACGGAAAAGTGGCTCAGTTCGACGCCTTAGGAAGCGCCATTATCGGACGCTGTGGGGTGAGAATGTGTTGAGAATATGTACTGCTGTCTCCGACTTCAAAGTCCTCTACTTTTCGAACCACCCGCCCCCCTGGACGTCCTACCTATGTAGATTTTCTCTGTTATTAAAATACCAACAGTATCCTTCAATCGTCCACATCAGACCTCTGGAAGGTCCAGTAGGTGACCTACTGCACCATGTCTATGAACTGATCAACAACTGAAGGGTGTGACATCAGTGTGCAAATGTAAGTTTATCACTAAGATGCATTTAAAGTTGATGCATGTTGATACACATCTATGAACCTATTAGCATAATTGATGTTGCTCAGTTACAGAAAAAAAAAGTCACTTTCAAGATACACGCTCTGTGCATACTGACATACGCAGAGTTGTGTTATTTTCATATGCACACACCGAGACAAACTATTCCAAATCCCTCTGCGGGTCCCAAAGGGTTTGTTCATTTATTAAATATTAATGGAGCTAAGGAAATTCGCTCATTTAAATATTGACTGGATGCTTATCATTTACTGTGTGCACTGGAAAAACAATAATCCTGTTAAATAAACATCAGCCACATTTTGGAAAATGTAATTTCATGGGATTCGCTCGCGCACTCTTGAGTCTTGAGAGAAACTGCACACAGGTATAGGATTTCAATCATCCGACATGACGGCTTCTACAAGAAAACACACGGCAAATCCCTGCAGGACGGAGCCTGTGGCTATACAACCCGGAGGCTGCAGCTGATTTTGATTCAGCTCCTCTTTATTCAAATCCTCCGAGACTCTCACCTGCATCTCTGCTGGCAGCAGAAAGGCCTCGTCAACACTACAGAAGGAATCCGTTGCGAAGATCTCGGGGAAGAACCGGGGTGAATAAACCGGCATGCAGCGCGCCGTGGATTTGCTTTGTTTATCAGACGAGTGGCGTGAACTCCTCGGAGACTCGAACTGCACACCGGTGGAGCGGCTCAGAGTCTCGCTCAAGGGCAACTGGATCTCAAGCTCGTCACAGCTGCGGTTTTTCTTTGGACAGATCAGTTTGCGTTTGATCTCAGAGTAGTAATGTTCACTGCGAGGGTGTTGACACCTTGTTGAGACTCTTCGTTTGCACTGATGCAAACTTTAACTCGTCGTGATGGGCCTCTGAATTCTTACTGCTTATATGCATATGCAATCTATATCTCAACGCCTTATTTGAATAATGACAACTGATCAAAAGGCCTTTGTATTCCAACCTGGTTTAATAAGCATTCTCATTATGTGCCTCCACCGCGAAGACATATGCAAAGTGCAGGTAAGTTTACCCGTTTCCGTAAAGAGGAAACCGTGCGAGCTTTGCAAAACGTGTGCCACAGCAGCACGGGCTGCTGTAATGCATTAATTTGCACTTAAATTAATGTGCTTTTCTTTATTCCGAGAGAACACAGGCCGAGTCATAAACACAGTAATCCTGGACTATAATGAATAAATGATTTACAATACAACAGTAGCGGGGGGTGAGGAAAGAGCCGGGAATTAAATATCAAACTGTTGGATCTTCCAAGCTACTTTACTACTACATCAGCTGTGATACTGAAACACGATCCATTCAACCCCATTTTCAAAAAATAATTTAAAAAACCTCCTGATTCCTGATGATTAAAAAGTGCAGAGCAGAGAGGCCAGTTTACCCCGTGCACACAAAAGTGTTGCACGTCGGAAATGTCGCTATTCTTTAAAGGGTCAGGGAAGCAACTCTAAAGTTGTTCTGTTGAAAAGTCCTGACGCTGGCCTTGATCGTCGTGTTAACAAAGGTTTTAATGCACAGAGACATTAAATATACAGCATCGGCGTGTGGGTTATCAGTATTTCACTGGGTGTTTGAGATTCCAAATGAAAATATGAAATACTGGTGGTATTTTAGATTTTCAAAAGCTAACCCAGAGCTATTTCAAATGCAGTCAGTATAAACCGTCTGTGTACTGTCAGAGTTCTACCTTTCTATCAGCCTCTACTCAGACTGATCAAAGAACAAAACACATATAATATTTATAACAATGTGGGGAAATAAAGGCTGAACACAGCGAGCCACGCTGGGAAAAACCACATGACGAGGGAGAAAAAGGAGGGAAACAGAAAAAAGAGACGGGACAAGGAGAAACATAGGATACGGTACAATGGATTAAACAGAGATAAAAGTGGAGAAAAATGACAGAAAATATGAACAAAAGGAGAATCGGGCAGACGAACAGACCAACTCCTAAATGTCACACACCACATTACATGAGAGGATCACTGGCTGGTTTTTATGAACTTCAGAAGTTGAGATCGTTCAGATTAGAGTATTTTTATTGGCACATTTCATAACGGCAGCTTCCAAATTTTGGGACGTGGTCTGTGCCCAGTGTCGAGGCATCACCCGTTCGAGGCTGTAGCGTTCATTACTCTCCTTGTCCTTTCGTCTCCTGACTGCAGCATTTACATGGACCACACACGTCCTTACAAACAGCGTCAGTGCAGGGTTTAATCCGTAGCACTGACCGGAAGACTGAGCCTGTTTTTACAGTGCCGAACAGTTGATGATCAGTCTGCCGCTGTCGCAAACTCTTAAAGCTAAACTCTGAACAAATAACAGCAGTGTTGTGTTGTAAAGCCTCATCTTATTCCCGCAGTTTTAGCGTAAAGCCATCCACAACCTTCAGAACATCCAGAGCCTCTGACCAGACTGCCGGAGCTAAAAGCTAGTACTGCTCTTTGAGGCAGCTCGTCTTCCAGAAATACTGAACGTTTTTCCACAAAAGCAACTTATTTTAATCTTGATTGCCCATTTCCAGTCATTTCGCGTAGGAACTACAGTGTGGTACCGACTTCTGCGAAGTGTTTTTTCCCCATCAGCAACATCTTTGCTTTACCCAAATTTATACACAAAGAAGATTCACTTAATGTCTACGCACTATTTCAATGTGTGTGCAGAAGAATATTTACTCCCTCTACCCAGTCAAACTCCAGTCTCCTGTGGAAAGGTCCTGTGTCCTGTAGTACCAGCCACCACCCTATGAGACTTTTTCTCTTCATATTTTCCCTGATTCGTTTTAGGCGTCAAATATTGAAGTGACAGAGTTTCTAATTATTCCCACATTTCTATGTCACCACTGCTGTGTCTTCTTTGTCCCTTAGTTGTGCTTCTCTCTGTCTCCCTCTGCATGTCTTCAGGTGTCCCCGGGATTGGATCTGTGTGTCTTCCAGTGTCCAGCTACTGGTCCTACCAACCTGCCCAATGTTTTCCACTCACCCCAACGGGTCAAGGCAGACGACCGCCCACCCTGAGCCTGGTTCTGCTGGAGGTTTCTTCCGTTAAAGGGAGTTTTTTACTCTCCACTGTTGCCTATAGCTGCTCAAGGGGGATTTGTTGGCTTTTCTCTGAATGACTTTATTAAGTAAAGTTCCTTGAGATGACGTTGCTGTGAATTGGTGATATATAAATAAAGTTGAATTCAATTGAAAAAAATGAATAACAGTGTTCTTTATTATCATCGGGAGCTAACTCTGAACGCAGGATATTTTACTGTGGGCTGATGCAAGTTTGTGTCACATTTAGGTTTTTTTATAGATCAGATCCAAGTGCAATGTTAGAAAAACACAGATGTTAAAGGTATGTGTATGTACACACACACACACACGAGCTGCTTTTTCCTTACACAATCGTGTGCACAGTCACACACACACACACACACAAGCTGCTTTTTCCTTACACAATCGTGTGCACAGTCACACACACACCCACACACACACACACACACTATAAAGGCTCTAGTGGGGCTGACAGGTAGCCCCTGCTGGAGAGTTCACATCTAGTTCAGGTGATGTATCAGAGTAATTAAACACAGACACACACACACACACACACTCTAAAGCTCCTGTGATGCATGAATAGATGTACCACCGGGCCCCAAAGTGTTTCTCTCCCTTTCTCCCCCTCCATCCCTCGCTCCCTCCCAAACGTGCACACAGTTCAGGTGAAGCATCAGTATAATTAGTTCGAGCCCAGCTGGGTGTCAAACAAAAACAACACACACACACACACACACACACACACACACACAAGGACAGACAGACACACACGGTTTTGGTGAAGTGTAGGTTATTACACCTTCGCTGTGGTCACGAAATTTTCTCTCTCTCACACACACACACACACACACACACACACACACTCTCAGTTCAAATATGGGTGTAATTACTCCTAGCTTTGCTCTTATTGGTCACAGGTGTTGCCTCCAAATGAGTGTAAATGAAAGCCATTAATCGTCGCTGGAGGCAAAGCTGAAAGAGAGTGATTAGCAACAACGCAGTGGGCACTCTGCAGCAGAAAAATTGACTCCAGGTAGGAGACGGATGGGTGGACGTGAGGATAGCTGGACGGCTACGGCAAACAGGCATTAAAAGGAATATACTGGTGGGACTGTTATTTTTCTGTCTTTCCTCTATTGCTCTACTGCTGGCATCAATTTGACCATAACAGAACACGCCCACAGCAAATTATATAATGCACTATAACTGCCAGCAACATTGGAAAGAGTTCAAAATGAGTTACGCAGTACATACAGTACTGCTACAAAGAAGAGTCTGCTAGATGATAGAGACACCAGCCAAAGATGGTTAATCTCAGCTGAAGAAAGACCTTATGGGGAAGGTTTAGTTGTTTAAAGGTTTTAAAAAGACTCATTTCCAGAAAAGATCTTCTGGCTGAGGTCACAAGTCGACTACGTTGTCGTCCCTGATCTGATCTTCGTCCAAAGCCAGGTGCCTCTCAGCAAACACCTCGCTGTGTTCACCTGAAGTTAAAGGCATGACTGCAGCGCAAGAAGAACTGCAGGGAGGTGGAGGAACAAATGGGTCCGGGTGTAGGACAGAGTTAATACAAAGTAATGACAGTCAAATAACAAGCGGCATACTTGTCGAGAATGGAAGTACCGAGGAAAAGTTGCAAAGTGGAGAGATGGTAGACGGAGGCAGAAATAAATCGAGTCAAAGACGGATTGTGGCAAAGATACAAGGGTTCATTAAAGAGAGAAATGACTAGTAATTTACCTGTGCAGACTGATGGATGGACTGATTGTCCCCTGTGTGTAAAAATGGCTAAATGATGGATCCTCGTCTTTCATTTGTGCACGGAAGACATCGATGCTATACGTGTACTGTGAAGTCATCATCAATCAGGCGTCAGCTGTGCTGATTGGAGGGTAGGGTGCTCGAAATACACCGATGCAGTAAGATATCGACAACAACTATCAATAATGAAAACATACTGTACAAAGTGCATTTTAGTTCTTTTGGTTTGTCCCGTGTTCAAGAGTTAAGGATTTCTGCGAGATGAACCGTGGGACTGTAAATTTCAGCATTTAGTAGTCAACATAAGGACCGAGTGCGATCGAAAAGTTCTTTAATCAAGTTGTAAGTAATCAAGTATAAAATTAGATGCTGACAAATGTAGTTATAAGCCAAAGAGAAAACTCCTGGATCTGATGCTGTTGATGAACAGTTGATCAAGTTTTGCCCGGACGTATTCAACTAATTTGGGAATCACAGCAAAGAAAAGTTACAGTAACAGAGGAAAAATAAGGGCAAAAGCTTCCAAGTGACGGGAAAAATGGCACTACTGGTGAACTTCAAGCCGATTTATTGGTTAATCTGATTTTGTATTAAGAAGTTTTATCTGAAAAAATATCAAATGTAAAACAAGTGTGGTGAAGTCACAGTAAAGTATATACTATAAGTATATACTCCAATAATATACAGTATTTTGAAACTGTACTTTGTGAACAAATAGTAAACTCACCCAACTGCCTGTGTGTGACTGACGGTAAAATCTTAGGCTCCACCCGCTCTGCTACGCTCTTCTACCATCTGCTACATGCCCTGCACAGTCCTAAAGTCCAATAAGGGGAAACGTTGCCCAATTCTCACGTTCTGTTAAACGGAGGAGCTGTTGGCAACTCCTCCCCACACACCCTATCATGTGCACGACACCATCAGGTATTTATTCCTGACCTCAAGGGTGAAGCCTCACACACGCTCCCAGCGGATGCACCACGACTTCTACAGGATGTATGAACAGGGGGAGGAGGTTTTCACTTGGCATTAGAAGGTTGGAAGACACTCGGTAGGACGCTGGCATTGCATGCTGTGCTCCCCGCTGTGCCAGTATCACACGCCTGCTCTGCTTAACAACCTCCTCCATCACGGAGCAGCCATCACCAAGGTGACACCATGAAGCTGTCACCGCCATCCCCTCGGAGACTGTCACCATGGTTGCGTACTGCTGCGCTCGCTATGCCAACAAGACGAGGTAGCGGCGAAGGAGGAGTGGAGGTGATAAGCTCAAGATCAACATAAAGTTTTGTTTGTTCAGACAAAATAAAAGGCACTGAAAGAATTGGAGAAATATCTCAAATCAAGCAAACATTTGAGTTTAGTCTAAAAAGAGATGAAAGACATTAAATATTTAGATTAGACTTTGCGATGGGGCTTGAATGGCACACTTGCTGGCATCGGGCCCAAATTCTGCAAAGCTGATGAGTGTTGCAGAGGCTTTAACTCTGCTTGTGTCAACAACAGATTTCTCGACGAGGCTTAAATCTTCCCTCCGTCTGTGTGTATGTGCGTTTACCGGTGTAAAAAATTGACTGATAGAGAAGACAGATGGTATTTGCCAGTCTATCACTCAACAGTAACAGACCCGAACAGCCTTAATTTTCTATTAGTGAGGCTACATGTCACCAAAACTGGCTAAAATATAACAAGAATACCACGAGCTCCCCGTTCCCTTTAGAAATAGAATGATTGAAGACGTGTGTCCCATCATATTTCAAAGAAGCTGACTACATGCACTAATAACCGTCCAGGAACGTATTTAAACCTCGCCAGTGTTGCTTAAAATGGCTGAACAGCTGCAGACACTAGAAACAATATGAAAAAAGTCTGTGAACTATATCAACCTGCAAATATTGGCATCGAAAGTGACTGACGCTAGTGCCACACAAATACTGCATTTCTGCTCAAAGCTATACGCAAAATAAAGCTGCGGCAGGAAATGAGGGGGAGCCTTCGGTAACTCTGGACTCAAACTGGTCAGCATGAAAAGCTTGAAAAATATCAAAATGAACGGATAAAAGCTGTGAACCACTAATCAGCACATGAAGTGGTTGAAATCAGTTTCACCTTCGACTTTATTTGTTTTAATGACTGTACATGTTTTGCCATAATAATTATAATCAGTATTAGTTCAGGAAACATCGTTTTCATGGTGTAGTACTTTTAAGTTTGCATTTTGTTTAATGTTGAGCTTGTGTATTTACCACTAGACATAATTACACATATATTAATGTCATTGCAAACAACAACACTGACAAAGTGGAAGCAGTGAGGAAAAAGTGATGAAGAAATCATAAAACAATCTCATCATCACTCAAATGTGAACTAATTCAGTTTTTCCACAACTTAATTCAATAATAATTCTCACTCCGGCCCGGAGTGAAAGGACAGACTGCGGTTCTGTTTGGTCAAAACGCTGACCTGGGATCTTTTGACCTATTTGGTGTACATGCACTGATATAAATATTAATTAATAATGAGACACCTCAGTGTAACAGAAGTCAAACCAAGGCCTTTAAAACGGTTGCAGGGTTAAAAAAACGCCGCTTGGCGGCTGTAAAAAAACATATTAGCTTCATCTCAGCGTTGAGTAAAAGTTCATTGTGACACTGCCCGGCCTTACGCTGCAGCCCTGACCTACTGCACCCGGAAAGCCTTCAGTCCCAGGAAGAGGCCAGTCTATCTCCTGCCCACAGACCAACGTCTAAATCCACAGTGTAGTCCTGCACCTCCAGGCCTGGTCCCAGTCTCTCTCTCTGACCTTCAACTCTTCTTTCAGCTTCTGTGGCTCACGTTTCTCCAGCCGTCAAAAAAAAAAAAATAATAATTGTGGATAAAGTATATGTCATCCATTAACTCCACATCAAACTTACTTCCTGGTAACGTACTTCCAACGCTCCAGGTAAACGTGAGGAGAAATCAGAGAGCTACATTCGACACTGAGATAAAATATTTTCCCAATGTGAATCCAAATGTGCTTTTAGTAAATTAATTCAGCTGCGAGCATTGACCAGCTCGCCCCCCCTTTACATTTGGAAAACCACAAAAACCTTCCCTGGTCACTTTTTCTTTCTGTGCCATCAGTCTCTGTGATGGGAGAAGTGCTGCACTGATGTTTGCACTCTCCTTGCAATGTTGATGATGGAATTTAAGCGTATTCCGACTCACTCTGGATGGTATCAGCTAAATGGGGGGGAAAAAAGTAGCGCGCGCCTTCCCTGCGGTTACATTATGCATGCCCGTCAGCCCATGAATCACCGCCAACATTCACAACACTCTAAACTGTGGAATACAGATGAGGGACTGCTTCCATTTACAGTAGGTTGACAGCTACTCTTTGGGAGACAGATGGATTTGACACAAGAATAAAAAAAAGTTTGCGATTTTTTTTTCCCCCCTCAGTTTTTGCCGTTGGGTAAACAGGCCAGGAAGAAACGGCGTTTGATGATTGCCTTGACAATATGGCTCGCGCTTGATAACTGCACAGGCAAAGCAGGAGGCACTTTCCTGTAATCCTCCAATGGGATTGGGGGAAAACAAAGTGGACCAGGAAGGACTCACGCTGTGCCGGAGAGGAGCGGTATAGTCATGAGAGGATGCCGAGGGCTTTTATTGGGGCGAAGCACATAGGAAACGGCACAAAGCGACGGTGACCCACACGAGCACAGGGTACGTACACACATGCTGTCACCAGCCGTGGTTCACGGGTTCTGTTAAAGAAGTCCAATGAACTGACATCCTGAGGACCAATACAGGACAGCAGGAAGCACAAACTAGGAAGTGCCTTCAGACTATTACTACACTAATCCCGGGGGGGTGATTTCCTTAGACTAATTCTAATTCACACGTGCAGTGCATTTCGACGCCGTTTGTCCAGGTGCCATTTGCAGACATTCAGTTTACACAAAACGCACAAAAGAGGCTGAAATAAATGTGGATCAAAACGCCAAAATACCAACTCTGAGACCTCATCACCATGCAAATATTTCAAAATGCCTTGACATATTGATAAACAGTCCAAAGGCTGTGAAAGGAGCTTATCAGACGCTTGGTGGGTAGTGGCAGGGCCGCAGTTTGGAACGTACAAAGACTCCCAAAGGTTAATGGGATTCCTTCATCCACAATAAAACCCATCTCAAGTTTTTGGAGAAAGCCACTGGGGTGTCGTTAGAGGAGGATTCAAGGGCCCCTCAATGTGTTTGCGCAAGATGAAAGACGGTGTAAATTTGAATTTAAATTTCTGTCAGTCAACAGAAACTTTGGGTTTGAAGTTATTGGTTTCCTTTTTGGTGTAACTGAACTACAGATGACACAAAAAAGTCAAGCGAACGCCTTTGGAACAGGAGGCGGTTGTCATGCACCAGACCTTCGTTCTCACGGTCAGACGACGGGATGTGGAGCTACAATTTTCTTACATCAGGGAAGCAAAACTACGATATTCTGGTTCGGGAAATGGTTGCGGTTTGGGATAAATAGAAACAGTACTTTTTTGTTATTAAAATTAACTGCTTTAGTGTTACTTTAATGATAAAATAAAGTGAGTGGCAGGAACTAATACAGCAATTTTCCACCTGTGGTACCCAAAGTGCTTCTCATTCACACATACACACACACACACAAATAGGGGAGCTACTATGCATCTAGCCTGCAGATACTGGGGACTAAGTCGAGGTCCATTGTCTTGTTCAAGGACACTTTGACATGTGACAGGATGTGTCGGGAATTGAACCAGCAACCCTGGAATTGATTGATTCGCCTCACTGTGAAAGTCAGTGACGTATATACCGACACCAAGTCGCAAAGCAAATGCTGCACAACTAAGTGGAATTTGCAATCACTGAAATTGTGATGTTCCAGTTTTTTTCAGGGTATTTTGTTTTTCTTTTTACAATAAAGCCCTGATTACGTTGACACATTGTGACACGTGGACACTGTAAACAATAAGCGGATGGATATAAGGGCCTTGCTCAGGAGTTCCTTTCAGCCTTGTTCCATCCAGCCGCTCTGGGAATGGAACTGACGACCTTCCGAGCACCATCTTCCTTTTTTAATGGTGGTTCATTGTGCCTGATTTCTTAATGTCTCTTATTCAGTGTCAGCTGATAAAATCCAAATCACAAAGACAGTCATAAACTGTAGGAAAGTCTGAGCCTGTCTCCTCAGACTTCACTTTCCTTTGAGGGTGATCAGCATCGCTGCTTCAGGAAATCTACTTCATCCGTCTCAGCCTGACTCTCCACCCCCCATCCCATCCCCCCCATCCCTGCCCTGCAGTGACCTAATCACACACATCCCACATCTCCATATTAGCAAGTTAGCGTCCAGTGGCAAATAGTTCTTAACACGACACCCTTTCAGTTTTAATTGAAGTTTTTAAAGTGTCGAAGCGCAGTAATTACCCCTGCTGACCTCCAAGCTTCTCTTTCATCTCGTCCCATCTCATTTTCTTTCATCGCCCCTTTAACAATGACTCTCTTTTTTCTGTTACTTTTTGGTATTTTTGTTTTCAATCAGATTTTTGTTTGCCTACTTACCTCTTCCCTTTCTAAGAGTTCCCATCTAGCACTTATCCTCGGAGACACACACACACATGCGTGTACGTGTGTGTGTGCGCACATATCCAGACACAAAAACACTGCATTCTTTCCTGCAGACGTTGTTGTTGTGCCACCTTAAAGCCTATAATTTGTGGAGAATTATTCTGTTTTGTCCTTTAAGTGGCACGTTGCATCTCTCTAGAGCCTCGGATGTGATAATAGCTGTCTCTTAATAACAATCGCTTTTCTCTTTGGCTGGGTTTATTTTGACAAACGATGCGTCTGAAACACGCAAACAGATGTGACCTTAACCAAGCGCTCGGTGGATTTTTGTATTAGATTACGTTTGAAGGGAAAACTCATGCATACTTGGAAAAGAAGGAGTGAGGGGAGAGACGGAGAAAGAAGCAACTAGTCTCATTTCATTGTCAGGAAGAGCTTTGTTTTCCACTAAACGTCCAATTCATCAAGTTAGATTTGGGGATATTGGTAGCAATAGATGAAATAAGTATATCTGAGATATCAATATATCGGGTGTGGATTACTGGGCACCTGAGGAGTCAGGGGCCCCGTGGGCCAGAGCCTCTGGAGTTACTGTTCATAGTGTTTGTTTTAAAGAGCTATTAAAAGATAAAATGACCACAGGATAACGTGATGGACAATTAGACCAGGTGAATAAGACCAAATGAAAGAACCCAGTTCTCATTCACGTGTCCATATAAAGTTATTCTATAGACGTGCACAGACTTGCAGAAATCACTCGTCGTTATGGTAACTGTGGTAAACTCTTGTGAAGGAGAGAAAATAGAACAAACACCAGTTTTATGTAACAATTGAGCCTAACGAGCAGCACGAGGACCGTTCTATGAGCGCGCACGCTTTCTCAAATCTACGTGTTTGAGTGGTGACCGTGACATTATGCACTCGAAGCCTCGGCGTTCCAGGCGTGAGATTTGTTGCAAAGCATATTGATCCTAGCAGAGGGTCAAGCTCCCGAGAAAGTTAAGAGCGACTGTGTTACAGTCTGTTGCAATCCAGTTCCACACATCTCTGCTGGGCCAAACAGCGTTCGGTCACGATGATTCTCAAAGCGTCAGATCAAACATCCTGTGGTGCATCATACTGACGTCATGCCACTAACTTCACTTCCACTGAGTTTTAAATTAGTAAAACTGTTGATCACTTTTTTTATTTGCAGAGTAAAAAAACACAGGCTATGTTACATTCTTACAACTTTCTGGTCAAGTGTTGTTGTTTTTTCTAAATAAAAACTCTACAGCCTCTAAAGTCACTGAACAATAATCACAAAATGCAAATTCTAGCTGTTAATGTTATGCAACTGCATTTTGATTGGCCACCTCACGTCCACGCCCCCCTTTTAAAAATTATATTCAGTTCATACAAACCATATAGTCATGTTCAATCCAGACAGAAATGCAAAACACAATGAATACATTAATAAAACCTGGGTAAATATATGAAGTAAAATGAATTTACCTTGTGCTGCCGTCGTTATTCAACTGACTGAGGCGCTGGCTCTTTGAGGGACAGCAGTTCCCAGCTCCAACTCTCGGGGCGCTAATGTGCCGTAAGGCGAGCGGTCTGCCAAAAAATCTGATGCAAAAGCAGAAGAAGAAACAGGGTCTGTAAGTTTCTCTGAATGAAACAGACACATATCACACAGCAACAGGCGAGTTAAGCTATTCTAGAAAGAACGCTGGGAGTTTAGAATTTAAGAAGGATGAATTTATCCTGACAATTTGGACTGGTTTTTAATTTTTATGAATTGATTATTGATTAAAGTTTTTTTTCAACGCTGTTGGATGAATATTGTCTTTTTAATGAAACCAATTCAAGGGGCCTGAATCTTATCTGAAATGTTGTCAAATCACTGCGCAATATTGCATTTGTCACTTAAAATGGAAAGACTGTCAGTAATTTTCTTTCGTCGTCAATAAGAGTCCGATGGGTTTTGTGTTGTGGAGCGACAAGGCTTTTAATGGGAGACTGGGTTGGACGTTGTGTCGTACAGTGAATTAAAATGGTGTTTGTTGACACTAAAATGTTTTATGCTCATTTTTGTATTGACACATAGTTACTGGCAAGTAAAGCAAAGAATATTTCAATGTTTTATAGATTTCAAACCCATCCCCACATGATGCAGTAGATCACTGCTGACTTGGGTGACAACACAGGGAGGAATCCAGATATACCCATTAATTTATTATTAGCGTGTGTGTGTGTGTGTGTGTGTGTGTGTGTGTGTGTGAGAGAGAGAGACAGAGAGAGACAGGTGACAGCTAAGGTCACTGCACAGGATTTGATGTATGCAGTCTGCTGCAAAATGACAACAGTAATTTTATGGATGTGTGCACACTCTCCCTCCCTCACACACACACACACACACACGAACGAAGCATTGCTAGAGGTTACAAACAACTCTGAGCATACTAACTAATCTAAATGTTATATAATGCATTAAGTATAAAGAAGAAGTCTAGACCATCTCTTATTTTTTTTTACACTTTACTCGATCAGGTGAAAGTGTTACAGAGAGTTCAACAGTGACTCCAGAGTTCAAGAAATTGTGATTATTTAATAGATCTTATACAGAAGAAAAACAATATCCCAATTACTCAGGGAATTTCTATGCCGATGTATGTAGAAGCTCGTTCTGCGAGTAGTTTAATTACAAAGGTCACTTTGCATAAGTAACACTGAGTCCCGTTGCCCGTTTCTTAACACGACCCTTATTTAAACTGCAGCGGAAACCACAGCAATGCATCAATATTAGCACTTAATTACAGAGTCGAGGAAGATAAAGAGACGTTTTTTTTTTTGTGCGACTGTAGCGATGTCAGAGACGAATTGACCCTTTTCCCACCGACACACTAACACACATACATACACATGTACTGACACCCTTACTAATGAGAGCTAGAGGGTGAGTTATTGCTCCCTTGTCCTTCCTCCATGCTTGGCTGCAAACAGGATAAATATGGATTTAAACACAATCCTCTGTGGAATGTGACGACCTTTCCTAACTTTCCTGCTGAATGCCTGCATCTGTGTGTGTGTGTGTTTGGATTGTGTAAGCGTCTTCAACTTCATGGCATTATTAACTGTAATGGCCAAACAACAGGGTATCAACAATATGTATAACAATATACAGAACCCAGGATATTTAGCAAGCACAACTGACTGTATGAATAATTCTATTGGCCTCCTGTTTGCATTGGAAAGTTGCTTGTACTTTGTGTCTCCAGGAACTACGTGCAGGAACCTTCCCTCTGGTAAAAGGCCCTTGAGCCGACAGTGATTTGCATTTCCACAGTGATGCCAAAGGCCCAGGGAGATTAAGCAAATCAAATCCTGTGCACTGACGAATCTGAAGTGTGCAGCAGGTTTTTAAAAATGTCTGTTGTGTTCTGTGTCTAAGAACATTTAGCCCCGCGACCCCCACTCGCGCTGTTTTTCAACCATGAGCAAGTACCCATGCTAAATGTGGACTATCTAGCAGAGTAGAACTATAGCCCTGGACCTTAATTTGGACCCTGGTTCCTCCAGTGAAGTAGCAGGTAGAAGAACCAAGTTGCTTAAAATGTTCTACCAAGATTCACATTTCGACATGACGCTAAGTGAAAGTTCATGTGAAGCTTAAACTCCTTCACTACATCCACCACGTCCCGCAATCTCCTGCTCCACCCTCGTCGCCATCAAACGCCTTCAATTCAAAGGTTCTCCTTCAGTTCTCCGGTCTAATGCTCATCTCACTTCCATCACCTCATTCCCAAAGGTTTCTAAGACTCTTCGTTCTGCTGTGCTGACTGCACCAAAAAATCCCCCCAGCTCTTGTTGGTCCATGCTAATGGAGCTAGCCACTGCTTTGAAACGCTGCTGAAGAGGTTCAAGACAGAAACTACAGAATCCTAAAGGCATGGTGGTTGTCCAGGAAAACGTGGAGACCATTTCAAAGCCGGAACACAGTCCAAACACATGTTTGAGACAGTTTACCAGGTGTAAAATGTGGTGAGGACATTGGGGTGGGACAGGACAATCACAGCTGGGAGACCATTTATCCTCCCCTGCTGTGGATGTGTGGGTTCCTGTACCCATCCTGCCAACCTTGAGCTAAGGAGTGACTCCATAATTGTCCCTCTGCTCTGCACCCAACCACCCTGCCAGCATTAGTTATTACTTTCACACACACACACACACACACACACACACACACACACACACCGCAAACTATAATTTAACAATTGACATTAGTAACACACACACACACACATTTAGCGACCTGCCCTTTACAGCTATCCGTAATTTGCAGAGATAGATCGACAAACACACATCTCAATTTTTCCCTGCACCACATGCACCAACTAATCATAATCTGGGGACTGACGGATAAACACACACACACACACACACACAGCCAGGTAATATATTAATGTTGTTCCGGTCTCTGCAGTAACCTGTCAGTCAACCCTGCCCACTTGACCCTTTTATGTGAAGTGTGTGTGAGTGGGTGTACTTGACCCGGACTTGTAGCCGTGGTAAATGTTAAACAGATTAGGCTGTGATTGATTCAGCCTTTACTGGTCAATTGGCATTTAGTGACAAATGACTCAACACCCCGCTGCCTCGCTCGCTTTTCACGATTGTTAAATTGTGCCGTGTTGCAGCCTGAGTTTATTTGGTTTGTAAAAGCAACGAGTCCAGTGTTCATTTGCAGTGAGCAGCCAGATCAAACGTCCCTTTGTCGATAACCACTGAGCCTATTGGGATTTGTGTGATAAACTCTGGGGAGGATCCTGTCCCCCCAAGGACAGGAAGGACTGTAGACTAATCTGGGCTAATCACAGCCCAGTGCGACCGCCAATCACTCAACCAGATCCATTTATGACAGCTTGGTCAGACCAATGCCCTAACACCTTCCCATGAAGTGTCGCGCACACAAATCCAAGTGGGGATTTGTGAAGATGGATTTTACAGAAAAATCAGCAGCTGCAATCAAGTTTCTATCCAAAGAAGAACGACTTGAAGAACCACGGCTGCACTAGCTCTCGTTGGCTTTTGTCGGGGTCAGAAAGGGACATTTGAACACACCACAAAGACAAACAGTTGGTGTGTGCGTGATCTGTACTTGAGCGAGAGGAAGAGGACAAGAGGACAAAAACTGACCTAAATGATTAGCATAAAAACTATATCACATGCTGCCTACTTAGCAACTGAAGCATTATTTCATATGCTTTGAAGTATTTTCAATTTTTGCAACTCTAAACATTGTTACGCAGCTAAATTAATCAAGCTCATTTAAATTCAGTGTGTGTGTGTGTGTGTGTGTGTGTTAAAAACGTTGCTGATGGAAGTAGTGGATGCAGCAAATGTAGAGTGTCAAGACAACGGCGACAGTAGCCGGTGTCATTTTTAGTTTTTATGGATCATTTATTTGAAGAGCTTAATGAACGACCCATGGATGTTGTGAACATTCATTTGATATAATTACTTCTTTAATGCACTCAAAAATGACTATTTTAATGACTGATTTAACGACTCTTGTAATTAACATAGACAGGTGCGTTTCTGAGGAAGCACTTCTGCATATTTTCCAACTTAATTGTCCATTTTTTGTCCATTTCAGCTTCAGTGGTTTCTCTGTGTTCCTTTGCGTTCCCCTTTCTTTGAGCTTACACTTCATTTTGATCTCTAACTCTCCCTCTGCTATTTTCTTCCCTGCTCCATCTTACATCACCCCTCTGTCACTGTCTAGCAGGCTTGTCATGAGTCTGTCGATCTGTCAAACAGTCACGCTTCTACGTGACAACGAATCGTCCTATCAGACTGGTCGCTGACAGCTCCCACCACAGTGCAGCACCTTACCAAACAAGGTGTGTGTTTGTGTCCGTATGTGCGTGCGAGTGCAACACGGGGGTTTTGTGTGTGTGTGTGTGTGTGTGTTTGTGTACAGCATGAGAAGAAAAGTGTGTCTTGCTGTTTTTCAGAGTGCGTGTGTGCTGGTGCTAATGTAAGGAGACCGTGTTGCATAACTGACAATCTGTGCGCGCGTGTGTGTCAGATGATGTGAGGGTGAGTGTGTATATTTCCCACATGTCCACAGGTAACACATATAATAAAGTGGGTCACAGGCTCAGGTTTATATCACGTATTTTCTCATATGACAGCAGTGCTGGCATGTTTTAATGAGCCTGGCTCCACAGAGACGCTAAATCTGGATCCTGCACTGGAAACCCTAAAGTGATAATCCTCTGGATCCTTTTTTTTTGAGGGGGCAGGGGTGTGTGTTCTTAGATTTCCACGTATTCGTCTAACTGTGCTCATTACTGTTTTGCTGTGGTTCCCTTGGTGCATTGCATTTACCAGAGATCACCTGCCAATCAAAAAGTGTAGGTGGTTTACAGTCACATATTTCTCCCCGGACTTTCTCTCACTTTGGCTTGATGTGTTGTGCACGCTGCCCTTTGCAACCTTTTCCTTTAAGAAAATAAAGTTTCTTCCATATTTATGCCACCGAGTGGGATGAAATTATTAAACTGTCTACATTTCTGTGCAGGGATTTAGGCAAGCACAATAAACTGGCAGGTACAGGCACATAAACGGACATCTGAAAGGAAATATCTGAATAAACACATCAAATGAGGTAATACATTTAAAAAACAGTTTTCATCCCTTCAGAAATTATTAAATCAATCAGGTGTAACTGACTAATAATCTGTATTTGCCAAGACGCGATTATCTCCGTCGTGTTTAATGGTTTCTTCAGCAGAAGTGCACATCTTATAAATAAGAAAAACGTGCAGCGTCTCACCAAAGATTCAATATTTGAAAATGTTTAGGACTTTATTATAGGCAAAGTTCAGTCGAACGTACAGTGTTCTGATAAAGAAGTCGGCAAATTTATTAAGCTCCACTGTTCATCTCCTGAGGTAACATCTCTGTCTTCTCATTGCAGGAATCACAGAGTGGAGGTGGCAATAATGAAAAGACACCTCTCAGCTTTTCCCTGATCCACGATCGACCTTTCCATCTCTGCTAAATCACGTCTTCGCCCTTGTTTCATCCGTCGACATCATTTGCACATAGGCGATGGCGGCTGAGCTGAGATTTCCTCCAACTTAGAGTAAAAAACAAACATAAATAACTTTGTTGCACTCTTTCTGACCTCGCTCCGTCTCTACCTGTCCACTAATATTTAATCTCATCCTGCTCGCCACCACCTCCTCATCTTTCCCTCTTACTTTTCTTGTCACCTATTATCGGTGTGTGGGAGAAGGCTGCTGTTTGTGCTTTATTTAACTCCGGACGGCCGGGCTGACATGTGCCTAACCCTGTGGGATAACAGCCGTTACTGATGGAGGGATGGAGAGGGGATAAAGGAATCAACTTCATCAATTGGAATTCAGGAAGGTATTACAAGAGTGTGTAGAATAGGACGAGGGAAAGGTAGAAGAAATGTGAAAGATGAAAAAGATGGATGAATAGAAAGGCAAAAGAGAGCAAAAGTACAAAAGAATAAACTCAAAGAAGAAGGGGAAACAATAGAAAAGAAATACATTTAAAAATGAGGGATATACAACACGAAGCGAGAAAAAGAAGATGGAAATTAAAGAGTGACGAGAAGAGAAGAAAGAAGGACAAGGTGTTGGTTTCTACAAAAAGGGCACATGAATAGGAATATGGCGGCTTGAAGCAGAATAAAAACAAACAAAAAACTGAAACGACGGGGGAAAGGGTTCTTCTCCTTCTCTTTCCCTCCATCCTGAATGGAGGAACTCGAACGTGGGCACATTTTTCTTTCCTCTGCCTGCATCTCCTACTTTAACAACAAACTCCTCATCTGTCTCTCGTCCTAAATGTGGACCGTCTCGGTGCTTACAGTCTTCACTTTCTTCCCCATTAGTCTTCTCATCCCTCTCCATCTGCTCCAGTTAAAACCAGTTTGAGTGGATTCTAACTGAGCCGACTGCACTGGGCCGTGTGTGTGTGTGTGTGTGTGTGTGTGTGTGTGTGTGTGTGTGTGTGTGTGTGTGTGTGTGTGTACTCCCTCATCAGTGTGAGCTGCAGCTGACTCTGTGCCATCCAGCCGCTCTCTGCTGGCTTCCAACACTCAGCACATGCCAGCGCAGGGGAGTCAGTCAGAGCTCAGTGTAACAATGCCGCCCCCTATTGGAAAGACGAAATGAAGACGTGTGTGTGTGTGTGTGTGTGTGTGTGTTTGCAGAGCAGAAGTGGAGAAAAAGCTGCTTCACGCCGCTGAAAGATTTTTGACTTCTGATCATTATCCTTTGCACCTTTTGGTCTGTTGTTGAGTTCTGCACAGTGACTTGCTTCATGCATATTGAATTATTTTAATTCAAATTCATTGTTTGTTTGATTTTTAACTGCTTGTCTCTTCATGATAAATTACCGAGGATCCGTTCGGTCGTAGACTTAGAATTTGTCTTCTTTAGTTTGCTTTGATGATATTTCTGTCCTATCCTCTGGAGAGAGTCTTTAAGAGCAAAGATACAGACTACACGTTTCTGCTCTGAAATATTAAAACGGTTTAACTCGGTGTAGACAGACGCGGAGGGCTGCAAGACAAAAACGCACACAGAGAAAGAAATTCGCTGTGCAGAGAAGATTAATGCAGGTCTCACCTCTAAAACCGTTTGCTTTTATCTTCATTGAAACAAATTCACAAACAACACAACGCAGACAGGATCGAGCCTGGAGGGGTTTCGCTTATGAAAAGAAAAGAAGATGAACATCCAGAGCCAGAGATTACAAGATTGTGCTTTTGATTGCTTTGTTACCCCCCTTTTATTCCCCCTTCTCGCTCCCTCCTTCGCCGCCACCTTCGTTCCCCACTTTGATACCCATCATCCTCCTCCTCTGCTCACTTTGGTTTTCTCTGCTGTGAAGCCCTTACACATCAGTTCCAACTGGGTCAGGTACGCGAGGGGGGAAACAGAAGCGAGGAGTTGGATCAGTCTCTTTCAGCAGCTGTTGTTGAGTGTGTCGCATATCGGTTTGTTCGTGTCAGCTGTCACCTCTTCATCTAACGCCGCAGCCTGGTGCAGCCTATTGCTGCTGGTGAACTGCGGTGATAAGGAGTGAATGAGAGTCTGTGTGTGCAGGATGGAAGGAGTCGCTGTGAAATATGGCAGCAGTTATGACCTTGTGGCACAAATACATCCAGCCTTTCATTGCCTCCTAAAGCAGGTCGTCATTGCAACAGCTGTTGAGAGTCTCAGGGACAGAGAGCGAGGAAACGCACCCGAGATCTGCAAAAACCACGGGAACGAAGGAAGGTAGATAAAAGCCACGGGCTAGATGAAAAGTGATGAGGTAAAGGAGAAAGGTGGGGTCAAAAATCAGAGAAAGACAAGACGACGAGGAGAAGAAGAGAAGGGAGTTTCGTGCGTGAGCTCATCCAAGAAACACAGAGAGAGGTGTGGTGTCCTATCAAATATTAAACATATTTAATATTTCATGGTGCAAAT
Source organism: Channa striata (assembly GCA_033026295.1). Taxonomy (NCBI): domain Eukaryota; kingdom Metazoa; phylum Chordata; class Actinopteri; order Anabantiformes; family Channidae; genus Channa; species Channa striata. The sequence goes on from CM065168.1 coordinate 3,085,559, forward strand.
CAAAGATGCTACACACACAAAATCCTGCTGCATGTTCCCAATAGTTGTAATAGTTCAGCAGTTGCACAGCTAATCCATCCCCAAAGCTGGATTTGAAGCAGCAGCACAGCTTACACCTGTTGGCTAAATATATCGTGCAAAACCATTTCAGCCTTTCCATCGGCCCCATTGCGCCGGTGTTTAACTGGCCGAGGAGCCAACGGAAACGTCCAAAACTTTCTGCAGACACAGTTCCACCGGTACCAACATCTACACTACAGCGCCACAAATGCTCTTTTTACGCCGGTTTATTCCAGGCAGCTGTGGCGTTGCTGATTTCCTATTTGCAGCACTAAAGTAACCGGAGCTACACGTCGCATCTTTTCCATTTCAGCTCCTTCATAGGAGTCATGAGAGTCCTGGTGGCCTCCCTCACCACACACAGTTCTAAAGACAGACCGCTCTGGATTTAAGCAGGTGTCAAGTTCCTTCGTTTCTTAACAACGGATTTAACTCTGAAGCCGGGGACTCGCCTGAGGGCGACCAAAAGTGATAGATTTCATCATAGATCATCATAGATTTCTACACACTTGGCAACCCACCAAACGACTGGTTGGAAACGACTGGACGTTCTGGAGACAGCAAGCCCCCGAATCCTGCTGGAGCGGACAATTCTCACTTGTTGTTGTCCCAAAGTAAATATGGCGGCAACCAGGAACTTTGGCTTTTTAAACTTCATTTAAGCGTAAAAGAACAAAAAATGACAAAAAGCAGCAAAATCAAGGACGTCAAGGTGAGAACAACTTGAATGATACAGAAGGAAACAAGAGTAAAATAACTTTATAATAAACGCTGTGTTCGGGTAAAGCTGTAGTTCCGCCTCAGTTGTGACGTCATTGGTCGTAAATATCAAACTTCATGAAAACGACTAAGAGACTGGACCTTTAGACTAAAGCACACGACTGTCTCTGCCGACTGAGCCACACCGGCACTGACCACGAACAACTAGGTCCAACACTCATGTCAGGAGACAGAACTTCACCGTGTCATCACAACGTAAGCACATTATTAGTATTGTTGTTATTTTTTATTGAATGTTTCACTTTATTTCCCCTTGGGGATTAATAAGTTATCTCTGCATCCATAATCGCCAGTAGATTTGTTGAGCGCGTGCCCGCCTTAAGACATATTGAGAGTATGTGCACATTTTCTTATATCTGTCGGCTGACTCATAAAGCTTTCATGGAGTTGCTTGGAGTCATTGTTTTATATTCATGGTTTTGGGCCAAAATTCTGCTTCACTAATAACTGGACCTGCCAGATACAGATTTAGCCACTTGTACTATAATCATTTAAACACATTCACATTATTTTCAATGTTATATTCCTACTCAATTTAGATGATTTTATAGATATATATAGAGTGTAGAAAAGCCATTCTGACACACTGATATACGACAGCGGTGGTGTTGAGCTGACGTTCCAGCTGTGAGGCCGCAGCACTAACCGCTCCACCTGTGTAACATGTACTTTGTCATACCCCGTAATGGTCACTGTGTGTATTATTATGAATCTATGATAACCCACCATGATCACAATAATAAACACATGGAAGATCTATCACCTTTCTGACAGTTTTTAAGTTTTGAGGAATATTCTATTCTAATCTATTTAGTCCAAAGTATGACAGGGTGACACGTGTGCTTTGTAAAACATTGTAATAAAATCTTTTTTTTTGCTGCTCACATTATTTTGGAGAACTCTATGAAAAGCATTAATCTGTCATATACCAGAGTTACACTTTCCTTAACCAGTTTCTTTACAACTTCCTAAACACAAAAGACACAAGGACTCAAGGAAAAGATCATATATCAGAGCGAAGCTGTGTGTTTACCACCCTGGCAGGACCTACAACTGGGAAAATTCAAATTGCACAAATACTTTTCATCTTCTCCTCCTAATTTCCATCCACTATCTTCACCTTTCGCTTCCTTCCACTCTTCCTTCCTTCTCTCATTTCCTTCCCTTTCACTTCCTCTCCTCCCTTTTCCTGCCGCAGTGTGCGGGCAGGAACTCGTCACTAAAAAGCCGTTTTGAAAAGGCAGCGACTCTCTGGCTTTGTGTTTTATCGTCCTCGGCCTCGACCGCTCGACCATAGTCAGTGCGGGGCTCCAAGCGCGTGAACGCCATCGTTTGCTGGAGCACCGCCGCTACGAGAGCTTCCAAGTGTTGGACTGAGCCGGTAGAGGAAGCTCACTCCAGCCTGCAGAAATCATGAGGCCTTGTAATAAACAGATAACAGCGTTTGATTCGTCTCAGCTCCTCCATCTCAACTAGCTAATGCTCCTTTTTTCATTTTAATTGCAACACCCCGCTTGGCAAAACCACACATTTTCTTCCCGAAAAGCAAACGTCTCCCACGGCAGCGGAGAAGAAAGCAAAAACAGGCTTCCGGCGAGCTTTTCGTTTCATGTTTTAATAAACACATGAAAAGAAATATTTAGAGCCCAGCAACAGGGGGACATATTGCCTCCCAGTGTATGAGAATCTCCTCAGCATGAAATTGTTAAATGTGCTCTAAATAACGTGGCGATGAAACGTAAAATGACTGGCTGGTATCAGTGAGTTGGGAAAGTCAGAAAGGGAATGGCTCAGGCGGATTCTGGAGGAGATGATAAGCAGAATTTGTTGGAGAGGAAGGAAGTGGAGATGGGAGGGAGGCGGGTAAGAAGGTGGAAGAGTGTAGAGGAAGGCAAGGAAGAGAAGGAGGGGAGAGGAAATTGGAAAAAGGAATTAGAGAAGAGAGGAAAGCGGCAACAGGAGGAGAGGAGATAGGAAAGGATAAGAGAAAAAGAGTAAATGAGAGGAGAGGAGATTAGATCAGGTGAGGAAGGAGGCGAGGATTAGGAAGCAACGGAACGATGAGGAAAAGGAAACAGACGAGGCGAGTGGAAAAGGACGAGAGAAGCTTTGGGAGAAATGTGATCAGGTAAGGGAGAAACAAAGGGGAGGGGGACGTGGGAGAATGGTACAAACAGGATTAGACAGGACGCGAGACACAATAAGAAGAGATTTGGGGAGGAGAAGGGGGAGCAGAGTAAAAGTTAAGGAAATGAGGAGTGTGAGGCAGGAGAAGGTGAAGAGGAGAGGAGATACAGGAGGATTGGATGAGAGCGTATAGCAAACACAATGGATTTGGATGGCAGAGTTAGGGACCTCCAAATCCCCGGAAGCAAAACAACACAGCGAGGCAGAGAAAGACGGAGCCCTGCATGAGGGGAGATAGAGGTAAACCACACTGGATTGTCACTCTGAGCCAGAACCAGCCTGCTTTTTCTGCACCCTCTCCCCCGGCCCAAACCAAAAACCCAACGCTGTTTCCCAAAAGCACAAACCGTGCAGCGGCGCCGGCGTAATCCAAAATCCAAAGGCATGTAATTAGAAGAGTTAAACTGCGGTGCTCGGTGCGACGCGACTGGTGATTTAGGAAAGGCCAAAAAGGCTGCGTATTGTTTTGAAGAGCACATTTCCATTAGAATCAGAATCAGAATCTGTTTATGGCCAGGCACAGTTAAAAACACTTAACAGGACTAGGAATTAGAGTCAGATGAAAACAAATTCTACAGAAGGAAAAGTTAAGGTGCAAAGGTGTGACACAATATGAAACATGTACAGAAATAGTAAAATATATTAAAAATAAAACTGTGTGTACAATGTGAGGTAGTAGTACAACCTGAAAAGTTAAACTGACTGTAAGTTGGGGAGGAGGTGGGTTTTATATCAGGGGGATTTGGCCACTGCAGTGGGGAGGAAACTGTCCTTGTGGCCTGAGGTTCTGGTCTTAATGGACCGAGTAGGGGGAACCACAACACCGTGCCTGAACCGAAGGAAAATCTGTGTTTATCTATGACTGAATACCTGCAGTAGTTTGTTAAAAAGGAATTAGCTCGCAGAACTTTACATTTGTTGAATCTGTCCTCAACAACTAGTTTAAAACGACAGAGTAAAAATACAAAAAAACAGCAGAAATGAATGAAACGATTCGAGGACGTACAGACACACCTGAACCACCTGAACCACCTGAAACTTCTGAACCACCTGAAACTCCTGAACCACCTGAAACTCCTGAAACACCTGAAACACCTGAAACTCCTGAACCACCTGAAACTCCTGAACCACCTGCAACTCCTGAACCACCTGAAACTCCTGAACCACCTGAAACTCCTGAACCACCTGAAACACCTGAAACTCCTGAACCACCTGAAACTCCTGAAACTCCTGAAACTCCTGAACCACCTGAAACACCTGAAACTCCTGAAACACCTGAAACTCCTGAACCACCTGAAACTCCTGAACCACCTGAAACTCCTGAACCACCTGAAACTCCTGAACCACCTGAAACTCCTGAACCACCTGAAACTCCTGAACCACCTGAAACTCCTGAAACTCCTGAACCACCTGAAACTCCTGAACCACCTGAAACTCCTGAACCACCTGAAACTCCTGAACCACCTGAAACTCCTGAACCACCTGAAACTCCTGAACCACCTGAAACACCTGAAACACCTCAAACACCTGAAACTCCTGGTGTTTGTGCTCACCGTGACAGGAACTTTAAAATTACATGACTAGGAAACTTTGAGAACGGAATAACGTCACAGCCGGTGGCACTTCCAGTCACGTGCTAGTGAATCACAAACAAAACTGTCAGGTGTTAGCAAGCTAATGTAGCAAGCTAATGTAGCAAGCTAATGTAGGCTCCAGTGTGCAATTTGTTGGTGCTATGACTCTGCTTCAATCTGCTTTTCCTTCTAACTGCTCTGCTAAACTCTACTAAACTCACTTATTCACTAAAAACAGTGTGTCAGTGTGATACTCACCAACAGAACACAGGTCCAGGCTGTCAAACAGGAAGTGGGAGCTTCCAAAGCTCCTCATAGCAGGGGGACATCAGGCTAAACCATATTGGGGTGAAGTAGAGGGGGGTGCATGACCCTCCTGTCTTTTTTAGAAAAATGGATGAGAGTGTTGATATTGTTTCTACGTAGAAACATTAAAAAGTTTAATTATTGATCAATTAATAATTAGTGGTGGTTTGTCTTTGTGGGAGGGGCTTCTGCTAGCCTATAAAATGCCAGGAGTACAAGCTCCTCAGGAGCGGTTGGTTGTTGCAGTTCAGCTCAGTCTTTCTCTTTCTGTTTAGCCTCAGTTTTATTTAATCAATAATTACGTGATGTATTATTATTTTTGTGTGGAGTTTTCTACACGTACACTTAAACCAGTTTGAAGCGTCCATTGGTCTGGTCCCCTGTAAATAAATTCTTTTTAGAGTTGGTGGTGTGTCCTCCACCACCAACTCTAAAAAGAAAGGAGCAGGGTTCGGATATCATTCGATGAGTCTGAGATACAGGAAGCTTTAACAGCACTTCTTCATGTTCAGGTGAACGTATTCATAAGATAAATCAATATAGATATAAATGTGCATGCTACACTAATGCTTTGGTCTGTTTTCATCTTTCAGTAAATCAGTCGCACAGATTTGTTCCCCGTCTGTGCTGAGGGCTGATCTTTTTAGCAGTGGGCTAAAAAATAACCACCAGCTGCACTTATATACACATTTATAGAAAAAAAGACAATAAACATAATCAGTGGAATACATGAAAAATATATGAGCAAATGTCGGCGTGAACGTGAACTGATGTTTACATCACTCTGCATTTTCATTGAATAAAGGTGAGCGAGAGCCCGCTGTGTTCATCTCTCCACTTAGGAATAATCTGTTTATTGATTTGCATTTTAAAGACGTTTAGAGGCCATCGAACTGCTGCTGTCCGCATGATTCTACACGTTTGTGGTAATGAAAGGTACATCACAGTAAAGCAGTAATAAAACGATAAAACTAAAAATACACTCATAAGTTCTAATGCAGGTCAAGTTTAAACTGGTATTTCACCGTGGAACAATTGGCTTTACGCACAATGTGCATTTTTACACAGTGTAGATGTGCACACGTGGATTCGAACACGTGTGGACTGCTGGGACACACGGTGTAACTGACAAAACAACTACAACGCTGCAAAAACAAAAAAAGTGAAAGATGTCAAATATGAACCTCTTTCATCGTTATTATTGGTAGCACCAACTAAAAATCACAGCAGCAAATAAGCCCAATACACTACACGTGTAAACTGACTTATTCACATATGCAACTATTTGCACTGCATCGATTTTAATCATGCTTTTACAAACATGCAACTGCAGGAATTCTCAAACCCACATGCACAGATTTCCACAGTGGCACAAACGTGTGGACGCTCGTACGTGCACCATAACCGACACACACTCGGCTCACAGCTAATCTGTCGCATATAAAGCCGTGTTGGCCCGAGCAGCCCTGTGGGGGGGGACGTTAGCTCCTTCTGCCCACGTCTCGTTCTGATCCCTCAGGGAGGACGAGAGGACAGGCACACGGACAGACACAGGGACAGACAGACCCACAGGAAGAGGATAGAAAAGCAGAGAGACACACGCTGACCTGATGCCAATGTGCTGACAGACTTATAGGCAGGAGAGAGAGACAGCGACAGAGAATGGCTGTGGAGTCGGTGGGACTGAAGCGCTGGCACCGTTGCCCGGAAATCTTTGTTTGCTGCTTCAATCCACCGAGAAGGTGAAACAGGAAAACTACCACCAAGAAGCAACACTGACAAAACTTTTTTTCAAACTAAAGCTGTAACACATAAATATAAAAAACAAAAGCCTGTACGGCTCATACGTTCCTCATCCTCATGTTGGTGTTTAGGTTCCTTTCAAACCTTCTTATTAAGCTGCTGGAGGCCCGTAATATACAGACACATTATTTAGATTATTTTCCAAGCGTACTGCTCAATTTATTTCTGCTATGGGGAGTTTTTTGCACTGAAATATCTCCCCATTTCCTCCACATTTGGAATAACTGATCATGACACAGATAACTGAAGAACTGAACCACACGCCCTTTGCAGAGTGGACGGGAAGTGTCAGAGCTCAAACTGTGGGTCAGTGCGTCTCCATCATGAGCCAAATGCTAGTTCAGAGGTTAATGACGTACAGACATTCAAGCAAAGTCCCCATTTTACTACTTTTACTTTTGTATTGAGGTGGAACTGGATCCTTATTATTCTCCGGAGGCACCAGAACCTGATGTCCGGTGGTGATTCACTATCAGAGCTCTTTGAATACTGTTTGTACTCAGAACCAAAAACCAAAAAGCTGTGTTTGTTTGGTCAGTGATCTTGTTCTGAAGACCCAGGTCCAGCATTTGTTTTTATCCTTTAAAGACTTTCCTGTGTTTCTGTAAAACCATCCCAGGCCTTTGCTGCTGCTTGGCAGCGTTCGTCTGGCAGCCACAACCGTCCAATTTTAGGCCTCAGCCACTGGCTCGTCTCATTTTTCTCCTGCCTCCTGTGTTTTTCTTTACCTGTTTTCATGGAGCCTCACATCGTCTTAGTCATGGGAGAGCTTGTCAGAGATTCTTAAAATTGTTTTACCAGAATAGTTTTTGATTTGGTGCAAAAACAGTTTTCATATTCACTATTCATTTGTAAATTCACTTTTAACCTCTTACATCAGCCGGATTTTGGCAAAACAATCCGTTTAATCAGCGGAAGCAAAATTAACTTTTGTTTGACATGCATCTTGTATCTCAGAAGTTTTTTATGTCAAACTTTAATTTTCCTCTTGTTATGACACACTCCAGTGCGGCTCCACGACCCACTATGACCTCAATACTGAACAAAGAGGAATATTATCAACTTTCTCACAGTTTCAACTTAGAAGATGAGGCGTTATAACATTTTAAAAGCAGAATTCATGGCAGAGCTGCTTGATTCTACAGGTGCATCTAATAAAGTGGTCAGTGAGCGAACCTGAGTGCAGAACGGGATCTATCCGTGTCTTCCAGCCCCACATCCATTTAACCAATGAACACCCTAGATAATTCACGTGACTTCAAGTATTGCACGTTTGCTTTGTTTGCAGCAAAAAACAGACCAAGTTCAAAAAACTACAAGTTTGAGAACCGCCTTAGGCAGGACAAAGACGGACCCCATCAGGAGATGAACAAGATCTTTATTGATCCCCTCATCCAAAAGAGGAGAACCTGGGTTTTACTTTGTGTTTTGTCTCAATCCATTCATTCACTCACCATGTTTTAGAAGGAAATGTTTGACTCCAACACAGCATATCGATCTTCCACATGCACCTACAAATAAGACTTTCTCTGCTTCTACTCACACAAGGACTCCATCACCATTAGTCCTTTCTAGGTATGTATCTATGGTGATAGTGTTGCCATTAACTGTTTTACCATAGACGGCTTGAATCGATACACGAAAGAAACGTGCAGCGGAGAATGTAACTGAGGATCGTACGAACACCCACAAACACACACAAACACCCACAAACACACACAAACACACACAAACACACACCAGTGTGCACTCATGCATGCCCCCGGCTCGGGCAGTTAGTTGTCATTAAAAAGATTTCATTACTCTGTATCTTAATTGAAATGACACACAACAACCCAGAGAGGAAAAAAAGCAAAGAAGTCGGAAAGGAGAAGTGACAATGACAAGACAAGAGGAGGAGGAGCCAACGGGGTGAAATAAGGCGAAATATAAAGGTCAAATCAAAAGTAATGAAAAACAACCAGACACAGCCTAGAATCACGAGGGTTAAAGGATTTGAAGTAATTTTTTGTGACCGTGAGCGATTCACTTCGATTATATATATAAATTTCCCTCTTTGGATTGTATGCTGTATGTCATCTGGCCTGCGTACACCTCATAGTCCTACAGCTGGAGTATTGGCCTTCTGACAGGCAACACATGTTCGGATGTGCGTCACGTTAATGGCTTGATGGACCGTCAACAGCTTATGAATTGGATCTTGTCCCATACTTTCTTTCCTTTGTGCTCTTCTAGCAAATAACTTCACAATGACTTACACTCAGAGCAGCTTCAGCTTTACATTAATTATTAATGTTAGCAAATGCTGCACATCTCCCATGGATTCAAACCCAACAGGTTTCCTTCATGGCCCTAAATGACATGAAAAAGAGAAATACATACAGTGTAAAGTGGCATTTGATTGAGCGAGGCAGAGAGCACTGTACGCTCCAATATCCATTATTTCCTCCATCAGGTGTGGGAAGTTTTTTCATGGGCGTCCATCACTTCTAAAGGAAGCAGGAAGCAGAACTAAACAAGCGCTCCTCCTGCCAAAGAAGACTCTGCAGTCAGACTGTACGCAGCTGCTGAGCTCCTCTTGGCTTCAATTCAACATCCCTGAAGTTGATTATTGGATGACAATATTACAAGGTGGAATTATGAAGCCGAAATTAATGGCAGATTAATTTTGTGTGACTGTCTTGTGTGTGTGAGTGTTTACTGCAGATAATGGAATGTTTCGTTTAAAACTGAAACTTCGGGGGGAAAAAGAAGCAATAATGGGGATTCTGACTGTGTTTGTGAGGCATGTGTGTAGCTCTGAACAATAATTATTTTCCAAAGCCAAATCTTCTATTAGATCTGAAATGGATGTTTTATTACGTAGTGTGATGTTGCCAAGGGAGAAATATGGATTTGCTTGAAATAGTGGTGGATGAAATGAAAAGGTCTTAGATGTAATCAGTGCATAATCCCAAAATGCTGAACTACTATACTATGCCTCTAGTTATGAAGGTATGTTTTCTTTTTTTTTGTATGCTGAGATTCAAGAAAATACAGGGATATATAAATAATCTCTCATCATGGTCAAAAAAAACATTTTGTGCATTTAAGCAGTTAGTTAACTCCCAACAAGGAGCAGGGCTTTGAAAGTGACCTTAAGAATAGCAGAAGTTTTCAGCTATTCTTAAAAACATTCTTATAAACAGCATTTAGTCTCCAATCAAAACATAAGCGTAAAACATATTGAGAATGTTCCCTGATTCGAATGCAGTCTGTGATTCTCAAAAGGCAGGTACGGTATTTCTGTCATTTTTTTCGAGTTATTTCTTGGGCTCTGCACGGACAAGAATTCCACACTGTGACCAGACTTTCTTTAGGCAAATGACGGGTTTTAATATTCAGAAGAAGAAAACTGGATCTTTTTCTCTTCGAAGGTCCATTTCATGATTAATGTTGAGCCAGATTATATTATTTAAACTCTCGCTACTTCTTGTGCAGATCTAAGAAGAAGAGAGGGTGGTAAAAAAGCTCTTGTAGAATAGACACGTTCCCATTTAGTATCTGCTTCATGTCAGATTTTGGAAAATGATGAAGAGTCACAACCTTTGATTTCCCTCCCGCCTTTCACCAGACTGAGCACGTCCAAGTAAATGCACAGAAATCTGACGTCTCCTCTTCAGCCACAGGGATTTGGAATCAAGTGAACTGTTTCAAACTTGATTTGCAGCTCAACACATTTTTACGCACAATTTGACTTTTTGCCCGTCAAACAAGCCGATTATAACTTTGACTCTAACTCTGAAACGTGTCTTGCTTAAAGGACACCTTACTAGAAAGGGACGTCCTTTACACGGAATCTGTGTGCACATTAACCCGGCCAACAACAGCCTGTACATCCCACTCGTGGTCATTAGACAGCTGCAGCAGGAAATCTCCATCAATCCATTGGTTTGCATCGGCATCAGGTCAACTAGTAGTTGTCCGCGACCTCAGTGGTTCAACTCGCAGTTGTTCCATCGAAGTGTCCTTGTGCAAGACACTGAACCCCAAGTGTAAAGCGCTTTGGATAAAATCGCCGTGTAACCAGAGCATTTAGCATTTAGGCGGTAGTCTACTAGATCAGCTTTGAAATGCAAAATCTGTCGAGCTGCAGGACGCAGGAGACACGGAGACACTCAAACTTCTGCAAACAGCTGCTTTTCCAACAGTCGGTTGCAATTCGGCGCTATCAGAGAGGGAGGAGTGGCACACACACGTATGAATATTCAAAGAACACAGAAATCCATGTACTTGTACTTTGTGGTTCCTGTAAAGTTAAGCCCGCAAACCTTTAGCATCAATCGACTGTTGATGTCTATCCATGTCTTCACAGTTTTTTTAGAAATTTCATAAAAAGTGTTTAGTTTATTTCATGTGCTGATCAGTTGCGCCGATGACAAACGCACAGAGACCACTCGCGTCTTTCCGTCCCTTCCTTCTCTGCCTCTTGCTGCCGTGCTTTTCTTTCCCCAGCTAATTAGAGCATCCATTCCCACTGACTGTGGCCCCATACCTCCACGCTGCTCAATGGGAGTTTTCCATGTTCAATAATGGATGAGGGCTAGTGAAGGGCCAGTGTGTGTGAGTGTGTCTGTGTGTGTGTGTGTGTGTGTGTGTGTGAGGAACTGAACAAAATCTAGTGTGTGTAAACAAGCAAGAGAGCGACAGTGCAAGACAGAGTGAGCATTCGGTGTGTGTGTGTGTGTGTGTGTGTGTGGGCTGCGGGAAAAGACCTTTGCCATGGCGATGCATCATTGTCATCCAGCCTATTGCCTGAAGGACCCCTTTGTCTGAGCCAGAAACCCATCATTCTAGCCGGGCATCTCAACGGGAACCGGGGGGGGGGGCCCGTCAGTCATTTAGCCTGGAGTAATGGACCTTCTTCCCCAACTGGCACGTGCACAGACACAGAGACACACATTCACACGCACACACACACGCACACAAATGCAAAAACTAGCTCCCACACAACTTACACCTGATGGTGTCTGAGCTCAGGAGGAGAACGGAGCGCAGACAAACACGAGGTGAGAGCTTCATTAGGATGATCATTAAATATGGATAAAGTCACTCCTCAGATCAAAACATGGGCCATAAACTGCGCTAGAGACAAGGGAGGAAGCAGAGAGCAAAGGGGGGGGGGGGGGGGGGGATTCCTACTTCCTCCCATGTCCTACACCTCCTGTGTTTGACGTCCCAGAAAACATTTGTGTGAGTCAATATTTAAGAGTTTGACTCAGCAGCTGCAAACGGGCTTTTTTAACATTTGCTTCCATTTTCTTAACGTGATTGTGTTTCAGGTCCCCCGTCGTCTGTGCATCACAATTATTGTGTATGATGGTTTAATTCACACGCACTCGCAGGCCTGTCTGAAAGCTGTTTGTCATTAGGAGGTGACTTTGGTCCGACTGCATCCTGTCTGGATGTGCAAGGACACACTGACACACACACACACACAGACACACACACACTGACACACACACACACAGACACACACACAAAAAAACATCTTCTTTTGTTCACTTTAGCTTTTTTTTCCTGATCTTCTTTGCAATTTATTCTTATAATTACATCATAATAATACATCTCATTGTAAAATTAAAGAACAATAACTTCAGGCCGTGTTATACTTTCTGCATTCACATGTCTGCCCTGTTTTTGAGGACCCCAGGTTTCGCTTGCTGCTCTTCACTTTGCCTAAAAGCATCAGCCACGATATAAATGTTACGCTTTTCGTTCGCGCCCTCGTGCGTCTCCTTCCCCTCTCTCTCTCGCCTCCTCATGTCTCCTTCCTTTGGCTTCTCCTCATCTATCACTCTCCCGTTTCTTAAGTTGTGTGTGACTTTTAGGTTTATGTTCCACCACCTCGTGTCCTCGATGAATACTCCCGAGTCCTTGTGTGTTTTCGTTCTCGTCTCCTCCCATCACCGTCGCTCTCATCATCCCTCCTCCTCGCTGACCTCTTGTCACTCAGTTCTGTCATCAGCCAGCTGGCTCGTCAGCACTAATGAAAATCCTTTACACTTTATTAACCAGGACTAATGAAGCACCTCAACACTCACAGCATGTGTGTGTGTGTGTGTGAGTCTAAAGCTCAGGTGAGTGTGTGATATTTGTATTTTGTGTGTGTGTGTGTTGGAAATCCCATTAAATCTTACTAAATCGGCAGCTTCACATCACTTTAACGTTTCGTGCCAAAGCAACAGTGAAACAGGAAAAGGAAATTATTTATCCAGTTCAACATTGTAACTGCACCGGATTAGTCGACTCTTTAAGCTCTTCATTCTTCGCTAAAGTTTATTAGCCGCCGGCCGCGTGTGCGCTCGCACAGACGACACATTTCTCCTGAAAAACGACTCAATTTAGTCACAGCTCAGACTAAACAAACACCGAGATTAAGGGGAGCAGGTTTCAAACGGGGAAAAAAAAGGAAAGCGGCTGACACACGATTCTAAAACAGAATAAGGGGAGGATTTATTTGCAGTGATAAAAAGCAGGTAGAAAATGAGAGGATATTCATTCCAGTACTAATGGGAATGGGCTTGTCAAGCAACACTTTCCAATAAGCAGGATGTTGTAAACTGAAATGTCTGTGTTGTTTTTGAATTGCCAATTTCGAGGCCCTCAGACCGTGCACTTCATTCCAAACAACAGCCGAGAAAACTACACGAGAAGCAATTACGTGTGCCGAGTTCTCCCACACGCAAACACAGCGTCATGTGCAGCACGCGGCACGCCGAGCTCTCCGGGCGTCCGACCGCCTGGATGCTGGCTCTGCTACAAAAACAGCGTAATGGAGGGGTGAGGGGGGGGGCGTGTGGGCAGCCTGAGAACGAGTTGAGCTCCACAGCAGAGAGAAGTGAATCTGTCACACGTTCAGGTGTTGGTCCAGCTGCCTGGTTAAAAGTTTGATGCCCTGTGATTTGGGCGTTGATCTCCGGTCTGACCTATACATATATTCTGTTAAACCTTTTCACTAGATAGTCTTGCTCATGCTGCGTTATTATTCCTTTGGGAAGTTTGTTTGCAGATTTGCTTCTTTTTGTTAACTCGACACATCTCCTGGATGTACATGTGTCCAGAGATGAGATGAAGCCAACAGCACAGCACAGCAGACCAAAGCCTTCCCCAAACTGCTCCTTACCATCATCCCGGCCCGTGGTGCCACACTGCAGCCGTCACTGCGTCCAGCCACGGTTCCTCGCTCCAGATGACATCGCATTGCATCATCCTTCACAGTTCCAATTTAGCAGATGCTGCTTATACCTTTCATCGTATCCGATTTGAGTGTGGTCCTTGCTCATGAATTTACAACATGTTCACCTATCAGTGTCAGACACTGATGCTTCCTAAGGCCTCAAATTGTGCCGCTTTGTATTCTCTTTGGCATATCATATCGATGCTGCAGATGCAGTTCGTCATACAGTGGTGACATATAAATGTGGGCTGAGAGGAGGAAAGTGTCTCAGTGTATCAGGGGTTGGTCCCCCAGCAGTGACCAATTTGAGGTCTGAGCCTATAGCAGCAGGACTAGAACTAATTATAGGGTTTGAGCCACGTCTTAAAAGTAGGGGGTCTGCTTCCTGAATCGGAACTGGGAGCTGGTTCCACAGGAGAGGAGCTTGATAGCTAAAGGCTCTGCCTCCCATTCTGGGAACCACAAGTAGACCTGCAATCTGAGACCGAATTGGTCTATTAGGATGATGTGGTACTAGGAGATTGTTTAGGTATGATGGAGCTTGACCGTTTAGAGCTTTATAGGTAAGAAGAAGGATTTTAAATTCTATTCTACATTTAATGGGAAGCCAGTGGAGAGGAGCTAATGAAGGGGAAATATGATCAGATCGGATTAATTAAAGTCATTTTAGAGAGTTACTGGGGCAGTCTAAAAGTAGAGAATTACAGTCGCACAATCTAAGGTAACAAATGCATGGACCAGTTTTTCAGCATCACTCTGAGACAGAATGCAGATCATTTTGGCAGAGATTTGCCAGAGTACTACTGGGGGCCAGAGTTACGTCATCTAAAGCAACATTATGGTTGGACAATATGTTTCTTAGACTTTTAGGCCCAAATAACTTCAGTTTAATCTGAGTTTAGAAGAAGGAAACTACACGTCATCCAGTCCCTTGTGTCTTTTAGACATGCTTGTAGTTTGATTAATTGATTTGTTTCATCAGTTTTATAGAAAGATATAACTGAAATTCTTCAAACAGCTTGTTGGTCACATAATTGCTTTGCAACTACTTTTTCAAGTATTTTAGAAATAAAGGGGAGATTAGATATTGGTCTGTAATTGGCTAAAGCACCTGGATAAAGACAAGGTTTTTTAAGCAGGGTTTTGATTACAGCTACCATCCGCCTCCCCGTCCATCTCCCCATGATGCTATTTCTTGTCATGTTTTATGTCCTTGGTCTAGGCATCAAATATTGACATGTCGAGGTTTCTGTTTAATGCACTGAGAGCTCAGAACGTCAATCACCCGAGCAAAGAGGAACTTAAGCGTCTCCATGTAACACAAAGGGACCGGACAAAGCAGCGCATTGTGGACACAAGAACATGGATGGACAGTTTGAGGGTGTTGGGAGTTGAGCCAAGTGTGTGTGTGTGTGTGTGTGTGTGTGTGTGTGTGTGTGTGTGTGTGTGTGTGTGTGTGTGTGTGTGTGTGTGCGCCCATTGAATGCCAACTCATGTGTGCATATGGTCCTGCAGGGAAACAGGCATTAAGCATTTTGTCACATGGGGAGAATCCATTCTGGTGTTACTGAATAATCTCTCACCCCACCCACACAAACACATGCAGGCTAAAAGCATTATCTGTTTTTAAATATTTATATCTTTTTTTAGATTAGTGCTGCTGGTTATGATTGATGTGGAAGAATCAATGACAATAAGGTGATTGTTGTTGTCTTATTACACAATTTGTCATTCATAAAAACTGAGCGTTTTTTAATTGTGTTTTCAGGGACATTTACATTCAAAGTAGTTGTTGCTTTATTTAAATTTAATTTCTAGTTCAAACATTAATATAACTTTAATATGGCAAATGTAGAAACAGACACACACACAGAGCGAGCGAGAGCCGGCTCCTCCAATCTCTCCGGGACTCATCGCCCTCCCTCTTCCAACCTGCTATAGACTGGTTTTAAATTAACATCTGGTGCTGCTCCGTAAAAAAACGAGCCTGGAGGATTCATTTCAATTAGAATCGGAAAAAAAAGGGAAAGCGATGACTTAATTCATTTAGAGGGAGATGAACTCTGAAAACTAGGCTGTGCCAGGTGACCTGTGAGGAAACAGAGACAGAAAAATACATGTGTTTAATAATAAGGCAATTTATTCTTCTGGTGAGAATTGTCACGTTATTTTCCGTTTTACTGCTTGGTGCTTGGATTCTGTCTTCAAACGAACGTTGATCAGACAATGACGTGTGTTCACGTAAGGAACCTGGATAGTGGAAATCTGCAGAGAAAGACGATTTCTTCTTCATCTTTGACTGACTTTTGAGGCCTGGCAGACAGATTTTAACTGTATAGTGACAGAAAATGCTGCCTTGACGTTTACTTGTAATTGTCTGAATTCACTTAGCGCCCAAGAAATCCCACTGTAACCTGCTCACTTACTCTGTGTAAGTCCATACGTTCTCATACAAGCAACGCTACAAACGTTTCCTGGCTTTTAAAAGTCGGCCTGCTGATCATTGGAGGCTTGTGTGGGTTTAGGCCGGACAGAATCCAAACCCACTGTGACTCTGAACACGATACGTGGATGGGTGGTCCAAAGTCCATTTTAATCCAAAAAGTAAGTTTTAGGCCTGGTCATTAAATTAGAGACGGCGTGTGCATCTGAAATCTGAGCTTGAAGATGGTTCCACAGGAGAAGAGCTTGTCAGTGAAAGGTTCTGCCTCCCACTGGACTTTTGGAAACCGTGGACCTGCACTCCAACATCAAAGCAGCCGACGATACGGAACCTTTCAGTTGTATTGAAGGTCGAGCACGAAGATAAATTTTATCCTTGATTTTATGGACAGAACCAATGGAGAAGAAATACGATCTCAGCTGTCATCCTTAGTAGCATCAGTAAATAATAAAAAGATAACACGCAGAAAAACACAAAGATGCTATTAGTCATTCAGTAAACACTGTATGTGGAGAATGGAGCACAACTGATGAAGGAATAATAAAGATTTGAAATCTGAGGAAGCACATATGCACACATCCATTCATCCATTCAATGGATGGTGTGACGGCTTAGAGGACAAGTCTCCAGTCCATGTCCAACACAGACAGACACAGACTGACAACCATTCAGTTTCTAGTCACTTAGGAAAAGTTTGGTTCTCTGTAACTGTGTTCATTTGTGTGAAGGGATTCATATTAATCCTGGATGCCTTGTTGTGCAGTATATTTCATGGCGAATTACTTCACAGGGAGCACGACTATAATGGGCATTTTTCCATAATGTATGTCCCTAATCTGCATACTGTAGGTGGGTGTCTACACATTTCATAAAGCCCTCAGCTTCAGAGAGTTCATGCATCCTCCGTATCGACTGCACACGCAGCACATCATCTGACTTCTCTGGCTCAAGCCTTTCTAAAGCCTGTAAGCCCCATCGCACACTCACAATTAGCCTCCCACTCGCTGCATTCTTCACTTATGTGTAACTCTGCTCAGCTGTGTGTAACATTAATCCTTTCGGAACACCTACACCGCACTCTTCGGGCGATTATTAAAATGTCACATCGCATTTGGCTTCAGCGTCTACGACTGATGAGGCTTTGAAGGATTACAAAGGGGAGCTGAAATCCAACACCTGCAATTCAGGTAGATGGATGATATACACGCGACGATGTTGCAAACACACATTCATAATGTTGAGACAGGCGCGCATATTTCATTGTGTTACCGCAGCACATTGCAAATGAACTGAAGTGGTGTCGTTAAATTGCCGACTCTCAGATTTAATTCACGACTCCCTGCATTTGGTGTCTGAAAACACATCGTTTCAATCAGGCGACCGGACAGATGAACATCAGAGTAACATCTGTGTTTCAGTGACACAGGGCCACTTCTTCGACAGACCCGTGTGAACTTATGTGGGTTCATGCATAACTGGCAACTCGTGCTTTGGTTCGATACACAACGCTGGACTTTCAGTTTGACACAGTTACAGTAACACAGTGAAAATAAAAGCAGATTATTGTCAATGACATTATCATTTATTCAGCCAGCAGATCCTTACTTTTTTATAAATAAATATGAATTAAATCTACATCCAAATGTTCAAGCGGTGATTGACTTTAAGCAAACTGCAATCACAGATGACAAAACTGTGTTTGATTGTCGTCACATTTTTGTATTTGTAGCTCAGAACTTTTTGAAGAAAGTCTATATGTTGAACGTTTCCTCTGGCAGTTCCCACATGTGGGACTCAAACACTGACAGGAGATAATGTGGCTGGAACAGTGACTTCCCCTTACGATGCAGCTGGAGCTGATGTAGCTGCTTGGCCGAGCTTTTAGCCATGGTGGCGTTGGTCTTGTAAACCAAAGATCGTGAGTTTCATCCCCATCCACGGCTCCATGACTGTCTCCTTTGAACTAATAACATAAAAAGGATTTAAGTTTGAAGCATTAACTCCACAGGAAAATTGTGAAACACATATCACTGCTATAGAGGTGCTGTAGAGGTTTGTAGAACCTCAGCCACAACCTGTCTCCCATTTTTCCACGCTGCCCTTTCATCCAGGTGTTTAATGGTGTTAAGAGTCGGGATCCATGTGATCTCCCCTCGCCTATTGTCCACCTAACGCGTTTACTCAGCTGACGAGATTCAACCTATGTGTATCATCATGATCAATAAGACCACGGTCCAAACTGGATTTACAAAGGACATGATCCTGATCCTTCTGTCTATTTATTTGGGGACTGAAGCGTTAATAGTCCTGCACTGATCTCCTAATAAATAAATGAATGTTGCACCTTTAATCTCACTTTCGCTGATTCAATTTACGATATTCTAGAACATGTACATTAGCTTTTGCAAATAAAAGCCAAAAAACGCTTTCAGGGGGAATAAAAGCGTCGCTGCAAAAGCCTGAGATGCACACAAACACGGCCAGCACAGAAGTGACGGTTTTCAGTGGAATCTGTCAGAATCGGTCGTTGTGCCACACAAATGTGCCACACGTGACAGACACACACAAACCGACAGCAGATGCCTGGAAACCTTTCATGGCCTTGTAAAACCCAAACAGGTTCCAGGGTGTTTGTGTGAAAGCTGTTACGATCCGTCCTTTTCACCCAGTGCCTCTGGCAGGAAAACCTGCCACACTACGCTCAGGTCCATCTGGACACACACACACACACACACACACACACATTCAATGGCACGTGCATTTTCCTTCAGACATGGTCACAATGCTGATGTGAGGATGAGTCACTGATTTACTCCGATGATTTGTAGCTGCTGTGCTGCTTCAAAGTGAGCAGGCGGGTCGGACTTTAAGGACGCAAACACATGTCAGTGATTCTTTGTGCTAGTTTTGTCAAAACTATGATTTGAAACAGTATCTTTTTTTGATGAATGAGATAATAATTATACAAACCAAAGGAATTTGATAACAAAATTTAAAAAATGAGAACTGAGAAAAACTTTGCTCCATATAAAATTGCAAACAATTTCTGGATTTTATTATCAACCAGACATGAGAATGAGCAGCGGTTGCTGTCAGTGGTTCATAATTTGAACTGGGCAAGACACTCTCACCCTCAGAATGCTGGGATATACCCCCCACCCCCCACCCCATCCTTACAAATAAAGGATGGATGTCATCACACCAGCCTGTTCTCATTTCCAAGGTTCAGTACCTGCAACATTCCGGCCCTTAGGGTCCCCGGTTTTGTCGGTTATCGATGCTCTGAGCTTTCAGGTTAGTGCGTGAGAAACCACAACGCCTTCATTTTTGACGTCTAAAGCAATGACAAATTCTAAAGATGAAGTGAAAACATCTCGCTGGGGGGTGGATGGTAAAGAAGACACGGGCCTCCAGGATCTGACCCTGTGCTAAGGAAGTTGCGTGCGCGCTGCTGTCACTATTTTGTTTTTATGTAATTTACCTTTTAACCTGAGCTCGCCTGAAAGTTGTTTTCCAGAAACGCAGCTTTTGTGTGTAGATGAAGTCGTTTCCACGCTGTCAAATGGTGGCGCTCCTGGAACGTCTGATAGTAACACCAAAGGGTGTCGGTGGCGATTTGTCGGGGGAAGCAGGATTGTGACCAGACATTCATGTTTGGACGTCACGCTGTGCTACTTCATATTAGCTCATTCTTTATGAGCATAAGCTCTGTGCTGTCCAAAATGACAAACCTCGATCCAAACATTCGAGCCATTATGTGAAAACACAATTTAACTCGGCTTCCATGTTGACTAATTGCACAGTAATAACTGTCTACAAATATGAAAGATGTTCCCTGCTGTGGTGTGTGTGTGTGTGTGTGTGTGCGTGTTCATTAGATTTTAGACCTGGTAAGGCGGCACTCTGCAGTTCAGAGAGGAAACACAACGAACACAAGCAACAACAGGAAGCCTGTTGGTAATTGTGTGTTTATGTTTTATACAAAAGCGCAGCATGATGCAAATGTGCGAGAATGTGTGGGCCTCTGTAAATGGAACGGGCCGTGCTGGCTGCAGAATTACTTTTTAGTGTCTGTGTGTGAGAGAGAGACAGAGGCGGCGTGTAAAGTCATATAACAGCCCGACAGGAAGCCAGCGTGTGTTCCCGCCCATGTGTCAAAAGGCTTCAAACAGCAATAATTGACGCCGTTTGCTGTGTGTTATCACCTAAAGGCCGACACACACAGCGGTCTTCCCAAAGCTGCGAGGACACTCGCTGGCACCAAACCCCCTTCAGTGACTTTAACCATCACAGCTGTGTAAAGTCTGCAACATGCTACACGTGACAAACCCTTGGACATCACGTCACAGGAGCACAAAACGGCGTCCGTGGTTACCGTGCACGAGCCTGCAGGTCTCGCCGCGTGGCGCTTTAGACCAACCAATGCATGTGAACTGTCCCTCACCTGGAAAGCAGGAGGCAAAACGCTGCAGTCAATCAATAGTAAAGCTCACGACTGTGCAGGACGTCATGAGCATTCACGTCCCGTGAGGTCTGATCGAGACCATCTGTTTCTCTTTGTGGTAACAAAAAGCTTATCGATATATAAAACATGACAATCAGTCCACATTCATATACATGCTCCGTCAGACTAGGATCCACATCCCACCCACCAACATTTTCAGTTTTAATAATCAAAAGCCTTTAATCATTAATGTTTTTGTGTTTGCTGTAAAACTGCTATCTGTAACATAAACTGATGTTTTCAGGCTCTGATAAATCATATCACAGAATGAATCTTTAACCCGGAAACTTTAAAATGATGTTGACCTGAACATGTCAACCAATCAAGGTGAGAGCAGCTCATTCCCAGAGAGCAACTCTGCAGCTTAATGTTGCCTGCAGACAAGAATTTAGTATGAAAATATATGAAAAACGATAACGTGAAAAAAAGCACGTTGAAAAATGAAAGGATCACTGAATGGGTGCAGGGGACTGAGACGTCAGGTGTCTTCCTGTGATCACAAATAGATGTACAACAACCACAAAAAGATGCAGTAGTGTCAGAATGACCTAAAAACTTTTTGAAAAAGTGACTCAAAATATCCATAAAAATGACAAGAGCACAACCACAAACAGACAACATGTCAAAAAAAAAAATAGTCAAGGCTCGCGTGGCCCCCGTCGTTTCCCAGTTTGTCCTTTGGCGTGAACGATGTGATCTGTGCAGCTGAGTAAAGGGAAGATAAAGTGCACACACAAAAAAATAGAGAGGAACATATCAACTTCTGGCTCCAGAGTCACACGCTTTATGCGATATCAACTCCATCTCATCACTATTCACACAGATTTTATCATCGTCGAGCACAACTCGGAGTTTAAATCAAAGTTTTGACAGCAAATCTCATTTCAGAGCTTCTTGGCACAAACTGCTATAAAGAAAAATGTGCGCCGCTCTAAAACTGTGTGTGACACACACCTGCCACTCACGGCAATCACGCTGGCTGAACACAGGCTGTCAGCGCAATCTGAAGCCGGCGACACAGATTTGTAGTGATACATCCTTAAGTAGCGTTGGTGAGAGCACAGCACTGAATCTGTGGCCCTTTGGCTCTCGGGTCTGAGGATTTCACACGATTTATGCTCAGGAGCGTCGACTCACAGATAAAGGTGCTATTTACCGAGCCAGACTTCCTTTATCAGGGCAGCTCGCGAACTGTGTTCGCTGTTGTTGAAGTAGATTCTGAAAGCTGCGGTCCACCATAAGTTATCAGGCGCTGAGGACTGAAAGGAACAGATATGACAGTTAATTGAAATGCATCCCGGAGCTTCACGCAGGGCCAAGGTTAAATGAATATCTCGGGACAGGAGGAGATTTCTGAACAAACAGTTCTGACTGGACTGAGATTAGCATCTGCTACCAAAAAACATATGTGTGAATGTTAAGTTTTGTATTTCCTGAAGAAGAAGCAGAAACACCTTCCTCCCCAACCGCAAACCCAATGATGGTGCTGTTTTTTCTTTATAATTTGGTAAACTGCTTGTATAGTTAGGTGAGAAAAGTCGCATTTTAAGAATATGTAATGAACATTGAGCTAATGCAAATGTTCCCGAACTAACAGAAATGGAATAAAATGAGGTTATATTAAAATAATGATGGGTGGCACGTGGTGTGTTCAATTGGACTTTTGCTTTAAATTTGCAAGTGGGCAGATGTGGTCAGAAGACCTCAACATTAACAGAACTGGAGACTTTTCCAGGAAGTGGAGAGAAGAGGCAGAAAGCCGGACTGCGAGACGTACGGCAGCTCTCTTGGAGTATGAGACGGCGTACGTGAACAGACCAAATGAGTTCTGGAACAAGATCACAGGGTCTGATGAGACCAAAATTTAATTTGTTGGTCTTAATTCACGCAGGTATGTGTGGTGAGGAGCTGCAAACGTGATGGAGACGTGACGTTTTGGCAGTGATCTTGAGCACAAAACAAGCTCAGAAATGGTTCAGAAAGAAAACGTTTCACCACGGCCTAAAGGGTTTTTGGACTTTAATATAGTTGAAAGCCTGGATAGATTTGAAGAAGTTTGCACACATCAATTCCCACGTTCCCATCAATTATATCTGTAGGACACTGGCCATAAATTATACTTACAACCATTTTTTACAATCATTTTTATACTTTATATAAACAACTATGTCTGTTATTTCTGACGATTGATCATTGGTGCTAAATGATGACGATATTATGTTGATGAATACACGTTTCACTCTTTTTGCCTTTTCAGTAAGTAGGATGAATTACCTGAACGATTTAAAAAAGACCCAGGGATTGAGAGGAACTAGACGTTCCGTTGGTTTAGATGCATCGTTATCAAAATGTGACACACAAAAGGGAAATAATGGAATTAATCACAGCGCAAACAAAGTGTCATTCATTTGTTGAAATGCTTCATCTAAACCATCCCAAACCCAACCCCACCTGACCACGGAGGTCAGAAAACTAACTTTAAAAACACACATTTGCTCTGAAATGCAAACTTACACTGACACACACAAAAATACACATTTCAGCCACTGTATCTGAAAAATGGCGTGTTGGAGGAGGCGGCGTGTTCGCTGGGGTGTGTGTTTGTTTGCCTTTTCTCCCCTTTTCGCTTCCGTCTATCTGTCTGCCTTTCTTCCCTCTAATGGTCTGTGAAGAACAGGACTGTCAGGAAACGCGAACAGGAAGGAAGAACGGATAAAAAGAGGAAGGACACGCGAGGAAATGATGAAATGTCCTCAACGATGAGGACTGCGGTATTTGCTGCCTAATAACTACTGAAACTGGGAACAATCAAACGCAGACACACACCTCGTTAAGTCACGGGTCATTATGAAGTGAAAGGAACATGGACGGACGGGTTCGCTTACATCCAAGTGTTGAGTAACTTTCATCACGTGGAGCGATGAAGAGCATTTATTAGCAAAAACTAATAAATGATGCTACTACAACCGGTGGAGAGGACACGTGTCTCACTATCAGACGACTCCTTGAATAACTTGCAGTTCTGTCGGTCGGTATCTTGTGCCGGCGCAGGCCGACCGTCAACAGCTGACAAACAACACGGCCGTGGAATCGGTTTGGACGGCAGGAAGATAAAGAGCGTCACAGGAAGTGACTACTGCGGCTTTTTTTGTGTTTTTCAATGCATCTTGGTTTGTAGGTGTCTGTGTTTCACTTCCCTTCGCTCTGTCTTCGCTCGTGCTTTCTGCTTTCGGTCTAACGCTCTGCTGCAGTTTTTCGCCTCTCTCCCGTCCAAAAAGCTCACACAGTCTCCGCTCCAACGTTCTCCGCACGAACCCCTGATGTCATTGACGGTATCTGGTTCTGGTGCCTGGTGTCCTTCAGACTCAACAGTAGGGACTAGATGAAATTATTTTCACAATGTCTGCTGAATATTACATGGACGTGTCAACAGGAAAAGTAAATGCATGTTTGCTTCGAGTTTAATAAGTCATAAGAGGAAGATTTTCAGCACTTTCATGTCAAATTATGTCACATCGTTTTAAGGGGCATAAATAAATACTGCACTGTATACGTGGTTGTATTGTTTGGAGATTCTACTTTTCATATAATTTTTCTCCTTCCTGATTAACCCGTATTGTTCACTCGGATGCTCATAAAGTGGTTCTGGTTTTAGTAAATTTAAAGAACGAGCCTGCTGTGACGCTCAGCAGATCAGAACAGGAGCAGTCGTGCATCTGAATCTTGTGGGATGACAAACTGAACGGAACAAGAAGGGAAGAGCTCGGGCCTTTTGGATGAATGCACCGCTGATTCCTTCAGCCCCTTCCTCTTTGAGTCTGTTTTACAGCTTCCTCCCTGCTCATCTGCGCCGTCCTCTCCACCTTTCCCCCACCTTCAGCTCTTATTTCCGCTCCATCTCCCCGTTTCAATTTTCCTCTCCTCCCTTCCTCGTCTTCTCCGCCGCCACATCCCACCTTATCCCCCCTGCTCGCTCCATTTCCTCTTTTCACTCTCTTCCATCACCTTCGTATTTCAGCGCCGCCAGTGTCTCTGATTTTTTCTCCGCCCCACAATGCTGATGCTCTGAAATGACGGAGTAATTTATTTCCAGTTTCCATCCGCCGGCTCCTCTCTGGGATGGCAGGCTGGGAATACTTTGTTTAACGACTCATTTTGGTTTTAAAAAATACGCAGCAAAGAGCATTTGTGCTGGAGTGAAAAACTTTTGGATGTAGTTCACCGTTGTCTCTTTCCTGTCGTCTTGCTGCACATTAAACACACTAAACTGAACTGGGAAAAACTGGTTTCATTTCAAAATGAAGATGAGGCATTGTTCAATTCACCGAAAAATCTCTCCTAGAGTCACTTGGAGAACAGTTATTTTTTACATAACATGGGAATTAAAACGCAGTTATTAATTCAGCCCAACATTCTTGTGTTTTAGTACATGTTCAAGAGAGAAACATCAAGGCACTGAACTCATAGTTCCATTCAGAAATGCCAAGCAGGTGAGAATTCATACAAGTGTCCTACAGAAAGCACCGAAGGCATCTCCATTTCAAATGCCTCTGTGGCCACAATGTGCATGATCTGCAAAATCATGTGCAAGCTACAGTCAGAACATTCAGGGTTGAGTTTGTATCTTCTCTCACTGAGATGGTGCATTAGCAGATGCAAACTTGAGCAAATCACACACAGACAAACAGAGGAGCTGTTGCACTCAGCAGGAGGAACTGAGCGGGGCTTCATGGTCTCGCCCAAGGACACATCAGCATGTGACAGGAGGAGCCAGGGAACTGAACCAACAAGCCCTTGGGTTGGTGGACAACCGCTCTACCCCCTGAGCCTCAGTCACCCAGAGATGGATGGAGATGATGATGTTTTTAATGGTCAGGAGACGTTCAAGTTAATTGGTAAATTGCCCATCGAGTCTGTGTGAGCACCAGTTGGAACCATGGCACAACGTAATAACACACATCCAGCTTGTACAATGTTCCTTTAACAAGTAAAATAATTAAAGTGAGTCATGAATTGCCCTTTGGAATATGCCAAGGTTTGCATCCTCCTTGATAAATTCATTAAAAATAACTTTAGAGTCGGATGAAGTTATGCTGATGAAAAAATCAGTTCCTTGTCATTTAAAATAACTTTTGTGCGACAGACTCACGTGTTCACAAGGGTCCGGTCTCGCATTTAGCAAAACCAGAATTTATGAATGAAGTAGAACAGAATCATCGTTTGGCAGCTGCTCCATCTTTTTCATTTTAATCTTTTCTTTCTGATGGTGGATCTTGGGGCTTCTATGACCAACAGCCGCCCATAACAGCCTAAAGGTCCACATCGATGTTTCAGTGTGTCCACAGACAGACAGAAAAGAATCTCTTTGCCTTTGTGCTGTTTTCAGAAAAATAGTTTTTCCCCACCACTTAAAGTAAATGATTATTTCAAGTTTGTCCATTTTATTAGCATGAAAGTAGGATCCTCTATTAAATATTCAGAACTCAGAGAGCCAGCACACTTTAAGTGCAGAGCTTTTTAGGCAAATGTGAACACACCAAAGAGCGAGAAAACGGAGAGGGATTATCGAGAGAGGGGAAGTGAAGGAAGGTAGGGGAATAAAGCCAAACAGGAAGAGAGCTTCAATCAAACCGAAGTAAGAGCCAAATGGGGCAAAAATTGGCCAAAAAAAAGGGGGAAACAAGAGTCTAAGAAACAAGTCGACAAGACGAGAGTGACGAGTGACTGAATTATGAGAGCGGGTGAAAAGTGAGCGAGTGAAGTGAGAACAGATTTTAAGAAACGGGATAAATAAATGAAGAGCAAAAGAGGAAGAGAGCAGCTTGTCGCTAAGCTCCACATTGATTTGACAGTTC
This sequence comes from Channa striata, assembly GCA_033026295.1. Lineage (NCBI taxonomy): Eukaryota > Metazoa > Chordata > Actinopteri > Anabantiformes > Channidae > Channa > Channa striata. The sequence goes on from CM065168.1 coordinate 3,112,290, forward strand.
TATTATGAAGAAGGATGAGCGGTGGAAAAGGGGAATTTGAGCACATCCCTGCCTCCCGCCTCCTCCGGTAGCCTCTTTCCTCGGTTCCTTCCAGCCTTCTTTTCTTTCCCGCCGTCTTTCTCCACCGTCTCCATTGCTCCCGTGCACTCGCCACCGAAATGAAAAACAAGAGCTCCAATCCCCTTCCGGATGATTACCATTTCATCTTTCAATTACCAATAATCCCTCTCTTCTCTCGCCTTCCCCTCGCTCTATTTTTTCATGTCACCTTCAGTTTCTCTCTCCTTTCTCTCCCTATAGTTCTCAGCACGTAATTATAGAGGAGGAAACTTTGTTACCTTTAACCTTTCGGGTAAGCTTGTTAGGTGACACAGAGATGAAAAGATGAATGTCCAGTTGGTTTTAAAAAGTTCAAGGGAGACCTCAGGCCTGGGTGATAAATTTGCTTGTATGCCTGAATTAAAACTCTTAGTTTTCTTAAATCGGACCCACCTGGTTCCGATGTCATCTGGCTATTCAGTGGCCTGTTGTCATCAGCCCAGACAAGTGGCTCCACAGTCGGTGATTACCACTCGCTAAAACACAGGGTTTACATGGACGACCCAAGTGTCGCAGCGCGATAAGGTAAAAAGTTAAAAAACGAACTAAGTCAACATCACTCCAACAAAGGCTGGCAGGGAAGCAAACTGACAAAGACAGAACCTGCGGTGAACAGGTACAGTTAAACTCAGGAAAGAGGGAAAAATTCTAATGAAACAGACAAGAAACAACACAAGACTGAACAATGGTTGACACGATGAAAAACTTTAGCAGCAGTTATGAAACCTCGCTTCACCACAAGGAAAATCCCAAAGATGTGCAGCAGGCGTCACCATTCAAACTATTTCAACAGAGGTGCCTCGTATTGATTCAGTGCTCCAGGAGAATGCTTCTCAATCCTGGTCCTCAGGGATCCCTGCTCTGCTTGTTTTCCGACCAGCCCTGCCCGACCCAATGCTGAGAACCAGGCTCAGTTGTGTTCAGCCAGTGAGAAGCTGGAAGATACCATTTCACTTTGTCTTCCCCAACTCCACCCTCATCTTAGATGTCCCAGGTTCTGATTCACTAACAACACCTGATCCGGGCGATCAGCAGTGGGTAGCGAGAGGTTTTTATTCTGTGCACGGATTGTTGTAGATGGGCCTAATGGGTGAGTGTGAGAGTCAAGTGGAGAGGGGAGGAAATAAGGACCAGGACCAGGACCAAACAAAATGTGACAGTTTGTTATAGTCCAGAACACTGATCCAGAAGTTAATTAACAGTTAACAATTTTTGGACTCTAAAGCTGCACGGTGAGGGGCTAGACACGAGAACAAATTGGACTGGGTGAAGGTTTGTGTGTGAATAAAAGATGGACAGTGGCCTGTGCCACAAAGCAAGTTCAACTTATTGATAATATCTTAAGGTTCTGGATTTACTGAGCTTAATATTTGTGCATGTTAGAGAACTGGTCCCACAAAGTTCCCTACCTGGTGACGAGCACCTTCATGTCAGGAACATGCAAGTTCTTGGTATTTTATGTGCAATTATCAGGACACCTCTTTATTCTGAACCTGCTGAACCATAACTATGGGTATAATAACGATGGTTTATGATCACTGGATGCTGTGATGCTGTCAAAGTCGAATGGGCTGTGTCTACACCTTAAAGAATCACCAACAATGAGCGTCAACCCGTCTAAATCTTGTTTAACCCGTATGTCTGTTCGTCTTTGATAACTCACGTCCAACTCACGATGGATGATTAAAATAATAAGAGACAAATCCGCCTGTTGACCCCTGGAGTGAAAGACCCCTGAGACAAACCTAAATGTCCACGCTCCGCTGTAGATGTCGGTTCCATTCTGGCCTTTTTTTCTCAGGCATCTTGGACTTTACATCTCGGCCTAGATGACTAATCGATTCCTTCGTCCTTTTTCACATTGAGAGCACTTTTGTTGATGGCTCTGAAACCATTATTTCACATGAAACTGCAACTTATGTTTTTTCACTGATGTGCTATTTCTCTCAGACAACACAACAACAACTAAACACTGTAACACAAATGGCTTCAGACTGCACCATCAAAGGCCTTTTCAAAACTCCAAGCATCATTCTGGGAATGATTATTCTTTTTTTAATAACTGTACAGCTTTTTAATAACTGGAAAGCACTAAGCGGGAGTAACCATATCCAAGGTGCAGCACTGCTCACAAATCCAGTGGACGCCGAGCCGCAGACCAACTCACGATCATTTCATCTAATCACGTGACTGATTCTCTGACCATACGTGGAACACGTGTAAAATGCAGAAATTATCACATCCAGTTTTCTCACGTGCAAATTTAAGCCGCGCGCAGGTAAAAACAACCAATCTAACCTCGATTTGTCATCCGGCGTCATTCGGTTTGAATTCATGTCAGCCGCTGGTTGAACATGAATTATCGCCCATCAAACAGAGCAGAGTTGTAATATTTCTGTTTCCTGAAAAAGTTTTATTTTTTAATATGTGTTGAAAAGCTGATTTACCTTGAACTGTTTTGTCCCTCAGACAGTTTTCTCTCTGTCCCCCTTCCTTCCCTCTGTCTCTAAAACCCTGATTATCCGAGTATGAATATTTTGCCTCCGGGTGTCAGTCAGGGTCGTAGATTAACTGCTTTAAGATACGAGCTCCTCTCTGTCACTATCACACTCCAGCTCCCCCGTGTTTCTTCACTTCACAGGTGAGACGTTCGGAAATTCCTAACTTGTCTCATCCTGACTTACAGCCTGGACGATTGTGCGTGTGTGTTTGTGTGCGAAAGACATCAGACTTTTATTGTTGTACTTCCGTTGACCCCGTGCAACCACTAGAGGAGAATATTGAGGGAAATCTTTTTAAAGTCAATAAATAAAACGATCAGCTGGTGATTGGAACCGTCACATCAGAGCTGGATGTGGAGTGGATAAAGCGAACTTTCCGAATAGATTCCCTAAAGTCCTGACCTCGGAAGCACTGTGGAAGAGTGGTTAGCCTCACACTTAGAAGGTCTCCGGTTCGAATCCCTGGCCATCTGTGGCCTTTCAATGTGGCGTTTGCACGTTCTCCCTGTGCTCGTGTGAGTTAAACTGCCAGTGAAGAGACAGAACAAACATTTCAGCTGATTATCACTTATAATTTTGCACCTGTCTTGCTGTTCTCTGACTCTTGTGTCTCTCTTTGGATCACCTCATTACTGAGAACAACACTAAACACTGATCCAGTTACTCAGAACAAAGCCCAGTGAGGTCCCGCTCCCTCTGAACATCAGTTTTTCCGTTTTTAATTCACTGGACCCACAGCACCAAACTATATAATCAATACAAACTATTAGCACCGGCTAAAGGTGACGTAGTTGAACCTTTCCATCTGACTAGTAAGGTAGCTTCTGTTATGGATTTCATACTTTTTGGAATCATGAAGCCATCTGAAAATATAAAGTTTAATTGAAAAACAGTCCAAGGACAAACAGCAGGTGACGCTCTGAGAACCTCAGTTCACCCTAATTATGGAAAGCAGCAAGGGGGAGCAGCGAAACTCCCAAGTATGAAAGTTAGACGTTCATTTCTGTCTGGACGGAAAAGGTGACTTGAAACCCAAAACGCGGGCTGCTTGTTTGCTTCTTCACTCAGACGAGGATTCAGTGCGGTGACATTTGATTTAAAAAGCAATATGTTTTATTGGCAGAAAAATAAAATGCAGAGACCTGTTTCGAAGCAGTCCTGCAGCGTAAATGACCTCCCGTCTGTTCATTTGTTCGCTTCAAACACACAAAGTGTTGCCAGATAAAACAACTGTTGCTCTTTCGCTATATTAGAGTTTTATGAGCTGTCGCCTCTTTTTATTTTCGCTTGCTGTACCTATTTTCCATCTTTGAACTTGCACATCAGCGCGCACCCACTTTTTGAACATGGGTAAATATCAACAACAATGACCTTGGGTAAACCCTGCCTGCTGCGCATTACAAATGCAGCCGCTCACAAACACACGCTCTCGTGGCACGACACAGACTCTGAGCCGCATAATGATGTGGATGGTGTATAAAACCAGCTAACTTGCAGTGATGATACGTTACATGGATAATGATGGGGTGGGTATGCACATTGTGGATCCACACTTCGCTGCAGGTGTCTGCGCGGGGGTGGGCCGGGGAGTGATTGGCTGTGCACAAAAGTGTGTTTGTGCATTTGCGATCTGCACGAGCAAGCTTCTATACATCACACGTGCGCGTGCGTGTGTGCGTTCAGACGGTCTTGACACCCTTGTCTCTCGGTTAATGAGGCGTGAAGATGAATGTTGCTGCTCTTGAAATGCTTCCAGGAAAATGACGATCATGATGATGATGATGATGATGATGATGATGATGATAGGAATGGCTCTGTGTGTGGTCGTTTGGATATGCATCAGGATGGCTGATGGGAGAAACCGCGCGCGGGAGGTTCGAGCCGAATGCAGCTCCACAGTAACTCATAAAGTATGTCTGATGAAGATTACCCCGCTTACCCTGCCATCGCAACCCACCACGCTCGATCATTTAATAAACTCCAAATATTCTGATTGGATTCCCTGCGTCCTTGTGCTTCAATAATGCAGAGGAAATTGAGTTATTCCGTGAATTGATAAGAGGAAAGCCCTGCGTAATTAATGTGTCTCAGGGAACAAATATGAAACCGGTTGCGGTCCTTGCTCCAATCCACTATTTAATTAAAACACAGAACGTCATCCATCAAACACTGCAGCACTACATTTATGGGGAAAGCATGTTTATTAGTTACAGTAGCACTCAGCCCCACATTAGACCACGATCGTCAGACACCAGAGGGTTTAGCTGTGCACAAAGTTCAATTTAGTTTATTGAACGTTACAATGTGCAACCTATTGCCACAGGTTGGGGAGATTTATTACGGCTCATCTTTACAAATAAGATGCTAGTGAGGCTTTAGTCACTTCATAATGGCACAGGTAAGTTAAATGAAGCATCTGCAGTGATGCTGAATCACGCCGTGTCGTGTTTATGGCTAAAACCGACCTCAGCCCTGCAGTTTGATAGTGGATCGAGACAGCCATGGGTTCATCGGGTCCCGGGATGTGGACATGAAACAATGCAACCAACGTTTGAAGGCGCTGGTGGAGTTAAGTGCTTCGATAAGGTGGACAGAACACCAGGCTCACAGCGGTCATGGTTTTCAATGCTTTGACACGAAGACTTGGCATTTTGGGGTCCGTTTCCTTTAAGTCTTCCTGACAGTTTGATGGAGGGTTAAAATCACTTTAGTGTCTGCGTTCAGTGGGTGGGCTGCTGAGATGTGCTCGAAATACAGTGTGGGTGTCAGTCGTAGTCAAACAGGAAGGGCTGTCAAAGTTGGAACTACTGGAACTATCAGGATTCATGTCACAGATCTTAACGAGGGGTCAATAGTTCATCTGCAGTTAAGTTTTTCTAAGAATTTAAAAATGCCTTAAACTAGTCCGAATGCAGTAAATCTCTTTCACTGTAAAGACGAGTAGTCAGGTCGTAACTTCGACTGTATAAAATGCAGTTTGAAATTAGCTGTGATGTACTTAGGAACATGCAAGTGAAACTCATTAAATGTTAAAACAGCTCGGGATGTAAAAACAAAGACTTGAGAGCTGCCCTGTGTCAGCACAAAGCCGATCTGCAGTCTAGACAGGCCTTTATAGCTACAGTCACATATATGAATAGCTCACACACAAAACACTCACCAACACACACACACACTGTGTCTGAGGATCAATGGCCAAGGCTGCTACGTTTAATGGAGAAAACAGTGGTGACCAAAGAACGCTTTATCCATGAATAAATATTTTAGAAGTTGCCCATGTCTCAGTGAAAAAAGCGTCGCTTTCTCAGGTCAAAGGAGTCACTTCAAATAACAATGTGATCTGGAGCACGCCGGCGTTTGAAGTGATGCATCGGATAATGGAGGGCGATGTTGTGCCAACACATCAGCTCAGTCCTGCACCGCCAAAGATACTGGGCTCTTTAGTTTTTGATCACATGTGCCTCCGCGAGTTTGCCGAGTTGTCATTGAACTGTGTGTGTTTTACCACTTCCATTTTAAGGGCCCGTCAAACACCGTCATATGAGAAGGTTTGTTTTTTTTATTTTTACTTGGGTTATGCATCCACAAAAAAAATAACATTTAGTCCTTTGGCAGACGCTTATCCAAAGGGACTCACAGACTGATGTGGTTCATACACAAAAATGATGGCTGCCATGCTTCGGGTTCGGTGTCTTGCCTGGGACTCGAGCAGCTGACCATGTTTTCCATGGACGCTTTGCCAGCTACTTGCCGGCTCCAAACCTTTTTCTTTAAAGTACGTTCCAGTAAATGTCACATTATCTAAAGGTAATAAGTCAATTTCAAACAACTTTGTGTAATTTATAGGCATGGATGGGATTTGAACCCATGATCTTTGGTTTACAAGACCAACGCCTTACCGCTTGGCCACCACGCCCCACACTGAGTGATTTTCAGATTGAATCAGGTCTTCTCAGTCCTTTACTGGGGAAATGGAGGTTTAAATAGGTGAAACCATAAACGTGGTCATGGTGCTCCTGCAAAAGTGAGGAAGCCAGATACAACATTTAAAAAGTGTTCAAACAGTCACTAAATAAAATTAAAAGAAAACCATCCACTCTCATGGAGAGCAGTCTTCTTTCAGTTTCTGCTGACAAACTGTGGATTTACATTGAGTGGTATCTCGATGCCATCTGGTGGAAACGCGATGCAAATCCAGGCACAGGAGTGGAACATGTAGGGAGAGATTCACAATGATGTAAAGGAACATCAGGCAACTTTACATGCAACGTGCAGCTTCAACGTTTAGGGACGGTGGCAACGCATTGGTCTTGTAAATCAAAAGTCATGGCTTCACCATGATCAAACTGATCCCTTTACTTTTAAACTAGTGACATGGTCTCTCTCATCAGCCTGTTTCTACACTCCCACCCATTGGGCCTCCGAACTTCACTCTACTGGAATTCTATGTGTTTGTAAATGATCTTATATCTCAACGGCTGTCACCATCTAACTACAGAACACTGTCCTAGTGGAAGCCTTGGCATTGGTGTTCTACAGGAGGCCAAACACATGATCTCTGCCTTCAGACGGTCCTGAGTCACAGGACTTACACCTGGACAGGTGTGATCAGGTGTTTTGCCCTTTTGTGTGGCATGGTGGCCAAGTGGTAAGGCGTTGGTCTCGTAAACCAAAGATCATGGGTTCAACCCCAATCCATGCCTGTGAAAAGCAGAAACATCCTTTAAAGCTCAACTTCCCTCAAACAATGTGACATTTAATGGTAGTTTAAATATTTGCATCTAGGTGGGTTCTGATTTTCAGTCAGTGTCTTGACATGTCCCAGGCCTCCCCTGCTTAGTTATAAGCTGTTTTTTCGTGTTAATCCACGTGTGACACCATAACACAAGGTGGTGTGAGTCAAATAGACAGTATGATCAGACAACAATAGCCAAATGTTATAGTGATGATTCTTTTAGAACTGTCCTATTGCTTTTGTTGCCAACACTAACATTCTCAACACTAGAAAAGACATTTTATTATGATCTGTAAGGATATTCTACAAGGCTTTTAGTAAATTGGATCATCTTATACTGTCAACCTCTGCTTGTCTTCCACAGGGAAGAATTGCAGACATAATGTCTTTTGAAAATTTCAGTTTTACAGGATGTCACTGAAAATCACGTCGGCAGACTATGAAAACTGTTATTATTGGAACAGTGAATGATCTTGCACTTCTCTGTTCTTGCCTTTCATATGGATTTGTCTCAGACAAGATTAAGCCTTATCTCATGTCTAATATGAAAGCTGTGGTGGGAATTGAAGAGTGTAGCTAAATCCAGATGAAGCATTATGAACAGAGCCACCTGATTAACAATGGATCCACCCATGTGATACCAGGACTGATGGTGCTGTGGGTCACATACAGAAGACAGTCCGAGTGGAAAGGGAAGCAGGAATCCCAGTGTCTTTGTAGAAAATATATATAAATAATATATAAAACCTTCTGAAATGTACTTTCTTAGTCTTTACTAAACTTATTGAAACAGGGCCAGGACACAGAGTTAATGAGCCATTTTCATCTCATAACAAGAAGGACGCACTGGAAACATCCAACGTTTTGATTAAAATGGCTATAATACCAACAGGAAATGTCGACATATCTAGAATCAGTGAACCCGTGTCACAGTGGATAGAGTCCACTAGAGTGGATTGTGAAGTTCATTTGCTGTCAGTAGTGTCAGTGACGCGGTTATTAAGTGGCAGGATACTGGTTTTGTAAACCAAGTGTCGTGAGTTCAATTCCGTTATTCTCATCAAGGTTGATGCAGTTTACAATTAGAACATGCTTTTATCCAAAGTGACTCACAAGCAACTGACACTAGAGACGACTTCAGTGTCTCTGAATTGACTGTGGGTGTGAATGGTTTGTCTGGTGTAGACTGGAGACGTGTCCAGGAAGTACCCTGCGTCTTGCCCAGTGACAGCTGGGATGGGCTCAGACTGGCAGTAGCAGATGATAATAAACCAGACAAAAGAAATGTGTACTTATTGAAATGTGTATCTTTATTGTTTTGGTTTACTAGATTTATGACAATGACTGATAACCCCCCACACAGAAGAAGACAAAAAGTTAAATCATAACGACACCATGCCACATCAAACATTCAAGGTTACATTTTAAAAGCAGACAATCGTGGACTGATCCCAACAGTTCACTGATCCACAACATAAGAAAACCGCATACGTGCAAATCCTCATTCCATTTGCATAAAGCGTATAACGTGAATCAGCGAATGGCTCGTACAACATAAGGTATAAAAAGAAGAAATGTCTGTGTTAAGACTCTTTCCCAAATCCTGATAGTATTCAGAGGTAAATCCCATTCTCGGACAGCACGTTAAAAAAAAGGAAAACCAAACGCCCGTAGAGACACACAACGATACAATCTCGTATAGACTCTCAGCACTCAAGTGGGTTTCGTGGGTCATTAATCTCTTTTTGGAACAACACAATCATAAAGCGATAACGCAAACACGTGGAGGCTGCAGTGTGTCACTGACCATCAGTAGCCTCCTGCTGATTATCAGATGCAACATGGGAAATGAGATGAGTCAGTGTTTACTGGCTGAGGTCCAGGCTTAAGTGGCATTTGCAGCAGGCTTTGGCTGTTCTGCAACCGAAGAGGCTTCTAGTCTTTCCAAACCCTCTGGACTTTAAAGAATTAAAGGATCTGATTCTCGTGTATGCTTACACGAGCTCGGATACAATTGCAAACAACATAATAGCTTTCAAATATGATGGAATATGATGAATAAACGCACGCCGAGTTAGTGATTGTGTAATGAGGGTAAAGCCTGTAAACAGTCGGTTCTAGTTAATTGCTCAAAATTACACTGAAGGTTTTTGAAATTTAAAATCATTAATATAAAATAAATTTAGAGGAGTTAGGAAATATTGGCACTAGGGTCGGTGGTCGATAACTGACCACGTGTACTATATTCATACAGGTATGACAAGAGAAATGCAGGTTGTTTTTTCACGTGCACTGATACCGTGTGGTGAAGGATGCTGCAAGATGATTGAAAAGCAAACCGTGTTAACACAGGTGTAATATGAAATGTGTAGCTGGACATAAACAAACAATAATGTGAGTTTAATTAATCTAATTAGTCCAATATGGAAACAAATATTTTGTGGTGGTGTATAAAAATCCTGCTCACAAATGAAAGAATGTAGCCCAAGTATCAATTTTCCTCTTATTTTTTCCATTTTATCTTGAATATAACAGTTGCATTTCATTCCTGTTTGGCGGCACTGCATTTTAAACTGCCGTGCAAACCAGCTCAGATGAGCTGCTAAAGATCGTTATGGGGTTTGAGGCTGCTGTAAGTGATGGACTGGATCTGAAAAGATGTTTTACCAGATTCTGACTATAGACTGAGCCCATGTCGGTTTTCAAGTCCGCACCGACTCCCCATCAGTCAAAGTAATAGTTCTGCACGAAGATGGCGTAGATGCCTTTGAAGACGGGAGTGTAGTTGTAGATGAGAGCCTTTTCTTCTTCCATCGGACTGGAGAAATGGTGGTTGCTCTTCATGGCTGCAGACAGAAAGGAACAGAGTCATTTTTTGGGGAAGTAACATCAGTGAATCTCGTCCTTTTGGAGAGAAACTGCAAAAATACAACATATATAAAAGAGAAACAGGCAAATGAGTGGCGGGAACGGGATGGCACCGGTAATAATGGGCTCGGCGGTGGCACATGTTACCTTCAGAGACGAAGAAGGTAGAAGTGTAGAAGCTGTTCGTCACAGCAGCGGTGGAGTGAATCATGCCCGGCTTGTCTATCCACTCAAAGGGGCTTTTCTCCGGATGCCACTGCACCGCATAGAAAGGGTAACGGTAGGCTGAGGAAAGTCAGAAACATGGTCAGACTTCCACAGGCAAGTCAAAGATATGGATCATCTTTCCGAAAACAGTTCATTTTGTAAACAGGAACACAGTGATTATCAGCTGCTTCGTCATATCATCAATGCCGTTTCATAAACTGGAAACAAATTAGAAAAGAAATATTAAAAACCAAGTTGAGAGTTTGAGCTGTAAAATTCAAAAACGTGACAAAACCTCCATGAACCACTTGACAGTCAGTTAAAAACCGGCTTTCCTCTTAGGTGCTGGTGCCATCTGGTGGGCCGTTCACTAAATGCCTAATTCACTGTTCTGTCCCGCTTCTAACGGCACAAGTCAAAGCGTCCAGATAGGATCAGTACCTTCCATGGTGGAGATGAATTCCTTCTTTCCATCTGTGTTTGTAGATAGGACCTTGTAAAACTTCCTCAGCTTCGCATTTCGGCTGTAGTTCTGTTGGTGCAAAAGCATTCATCTTAAAAATAACGTGGCTGCAAGGTGAGCGTAAGAATAACTAAATGATCAGGATTAACGTCTTACCGGATGGACAGCAATCCTCTAAACCTCATTGTTCACTAGTGTAAATCAAACACTGGTCTAGTGTGAAGGCACTGGACTAACGGCAAACGTCCCTACCTACGTCTGTTCGCCTTAAAGAACAGAAGTATGTGATCGAGTCGTCTCATTGGGGATAAGTCATGGGTAAACCTAAGAAAACGTGCTGTTCGATTCTTACTAAAGGCTTCATGCACTGTTCCCCTCCACCGCATAATGCCCGCTTGTAACAGGAGACCTTCCAGTTTCAGTTCTCTGCTGTCCACAAACAATTATCTTTGAGGTTCCCTCGTCCTTCTCGTGTCTTTGAAAGTGTGTTGGGACGAAGCAAAAGTGACATTTATGTCACAAAGAAGATTTTTTAAAAAAAGAGCCTACAATACCTGCATGGACAGACTCCAGCTGTGGAAGTTGGAGGTGATGTTTTGCTGAGCCAGAGACTGCATCAGATCCTTGGGAAACGTACGAAACAGACGGCTGGACTGAGCCGCTAGGGGAGAGATACAGATTTTTCAAACCCAACTGCTTTGGCAGAAAAAGAAATAATAAATATAAAAACATTATTTAAAATGAAAAAAAAAAATTTATATCAAGATAAACTTTCCCCCCTTTTTGAAATGTGTATCATTAATGTTGCCCAATCTGTGAGTGGATCTGCCCACGTTAGATCCGCCCCCATCTGCCACACTAAGTTTGAAAGTGTTAAAAGTTTGTTTAGGGGAAAATAATAATTGTTCCCGTATTCGTTACATTATCCAATCTAAAGTGAAATCTAATAGGATTTGGTGCAGTTGATGACCCGAGCCGTTTGATTTGCATAGGATCCACCCACATTCTACATCTGACACCAGGACCGATGGTGCTGTGACTCACGGGGACGATGCCGTTTGTGAGAGGAAGGCAGTCGGAAGCTTTGCTCTTTTAGTAATTTTCCAGCAGGATTCCTTTAAAAGGAATCCCACCATCTCTGTTAACAATAACAATATTAAAAATGCTTAATTTGTTGAGTTCATTTAAATCTTACTTAAATTTAGAGTAGAAATTTGACAGCTAAATGGAAATGAGTAGCACGACTTCCTAAATAAATCTTGTTGGTGGGATTTCATAGGGAATTTATTTGACTTTATATTTATGATTTCTGCAAGATTAAATAACCACGAAGACGGTTCTCAGAGGTAAGAATGAATACCTGGTGTGAATTTCAGAGGGAAAGCCACAGCCTTGGTATCAGTGAGGGTGAGCAGGTTTTTGTTGGCTGTGAGGACAGACAGCTGCTGGAAACCCTGACAGGTTCCCCAGATCGGGAAGTAGTCCCCAGCATCGTTGGCCTGTAGACGGGGATCGAGAGAAAAAAGAAAGAGTTAACGCAGAAGATGGAAAGATACTCATTTTTAAACTTGAAAAAGGATTTTAGAAGTTTCAGATGAATGATGAAGGTTTGCTTGCCCTTATTTTGACAATGTAAATGTCCTTTGTTAATTAAATATTATTAGGTACAGTTTTAAGGGGGAGGCAAACAATCACACTGAGCGATCTGATTGGCTAAACAGTGGTCATGTGTTTGTAGCTGCTCTTGTCTTGTGCCAATCGCAGCCAGACTCATGGTGTCACGGTGTTGCTACGACGAACTAAAGATCATTACTGGAAATTCATACTGTGGAAAATACAAAATTATAACTCATAGCAAGAGAAATAGGAAATAAGTCACAAAGGAAATTTGAAAATAAGAGGAAACAGAATGGAACTGAAGACAGAGAAACCGCAGGGCGTGCTGGGTAATGTGGACAGGAAGTTATCAAACTATATCTACAATCGTTGGCTCAGGACCAGCCCGTTTAGCTGGTGGTCCAGCCAAATAGCAACGACTGCAGAGGAAATTAAAAAAATGGTGGCCGTATAATAATGTCTGTAGCATGGACTGAGAACAAGGACTGGATTAACGCAGGCGGACTAGATTATGGACTGGTTATGTTGTGTGTGTCTGAGTGAGCATGTCTGCTTGTATAATTAGTAATTAGTTAATTCATCGGTTGATTAACCTTTTTAAAGTTCAAGCAGGTGTGGAGGCTGAAAATGACACGGAATCTGACAGAATTGTGCTAATGACACAAGTGACAGTGCAAAAGGAAGATTTTGTTCAAGCACTAAAGCAAGCCGTCATGTACGATGTAGTCAAAGAACTAGTGCAGCTGGTGAAATACTGGCTCCTTTAATATATGAAAAAAACAGAAGCCACCGGAAATTTATATTAAAAGATCTATTATTAAGATATTATATATTATTACGATCTCCTACCTTCAGAGCCAAGTTGTAAAAGATCTTGGCAGCTCGGGTAAACTGTGATGTCTGAATATCTACGTCTCCTCCCGGCAGCAACAGCCTGAGAAGACGACACGTTCTGCGTTAAACATTTGGACAATATGCTGGGAAACGGACATCACTCCACGACTGTTTCACTTATGAGGCAAAAAGTGGCTCAAGTAGAAGGATGAGAAAGTCTCCAGGACAAAACTTTGGTCTACATATTTCTCTTTGAGCCAAACAAAAGGACTGGCCCCGCTGTTCTACTTTGAGGAGACGGTTTAATCAGAGCACAAGGCCAATCACTGCAAAGCAGCGTCAGATTATCGTTTGCATAGCGGACTGAACAACCAACCAATAAAAACTCACCCATTTATTGAGTTGAATAATTTGACATATTCTTCTTCAGTGCGATTAATCCTGGTAAAAAAAATAAAAAATAAATAAAAAATCAGACATCAGACAAATTAATCACTTTTCCCCATCGATAACATCACTATAGTTACATGGAACTCACGCGCCTTCAGTTTTTGTGAGCAAACTGCAAAAATGCCTTGAAAGTATTTCAAGAAAAATAAAAAGTCGCTAAAGTAAACTACAGATGTAATGACAGGGAAACAAACACTGAAATGTTTGCTCTATGGTTATTTAAACAAGAGTAATAAATCATAATGATGTTGGCGGTGCGCTCCATAATCCACGGAGGGTGAACTGCACGAGGACATGTCCACACTCTAACACGTCTCTTCAGTTCTAGACCTGAGGACGCTGGGGTGTCAAAACTCTCCTGGTTCTCTCACCTCGCCTACTCGCCACCTAATGAGCCTATTGGGGCCAGAGGAGGAACAATCTTCACGGACGGATGTAAAGGCTGAGAAATGGCGTCCGAGTCCACCCCGTTTGACACAGAGGACACCGTTTGTCTTTTCACCCCAGACTGTGGACACTGGATCGCTGAGATCAACAGCAGAAGTCTACAATGAAAACTGTACTTCCTGTGAATTGTTGGTCCTCAGCTGACTCACAGCCTTCAGTTAAAGTGCCTGAAGTGTTTTGACGTAGCTGAAGTCAGTGCAAATAAAAATGGAACATGCCTGCACATAACTGGAAGCCATATTTTCCCATAGGCCAGAGATGGGACATTGTTTGAGGTATTGGAGTCAATATACTGTAATACCAAGTTTTACATGCGGGACCCCGATAACAGCAGATTAAATCACCAGCACAGTTGCTTTTAACTGTGCGTTTCATGTGAGCATCATGTGGAAAAGTTTTCAAAGCACCAAAAATCAGAAACGGCAGCATGTGGAGTTCGAACAGACGGTCAGCGGCATCGCTTTGAAGAGAAGCTCATTATCTGACCGACACATCGCTCGCAGTGTGGTCGCTGCCACTTCCTCTGCAGTAAACTTATCAACAAGCCTGTAACTTCCTTGACCACTGCGAGGATTTTGTTTTCAATTGAATGTTTCTACCAGTAAGTTACTTTAACTTTTTGCCTCTAACAATTAACTCCTGGTCTAAAAGTGAAAATGCTCTACCTGACGGGTACAACCCTGGCTCCCGCTCCCTCCAGGTATTTCACATAAGAGGCGGCGATATAAGAAGAGCCCCGAGCCTGCTGATCTGAGGGAAGGTTCTCCTGTGCCAACACACCTGAGGCAAAGTAAACACAGTGTAAAATGTACATCCAATATTTGACAAACATACATGAAAAAATGGATCCTATTTGGCTACAAACTATATGCACACAAACTTTAACTTGCTGCATGTGCAGGTGAAACTTTTGCCTCAAATGATCCAACTGTACAGGTGTGAGGTCTGGAATTATGGAGATTCAGAAAAATTACACACACACACACACACGGCAGCAACCGAGAGGTTCTGAATGAAAAATACAACTTGTGGTACAGTGTGTCTGGATGAAAGTGTTTTTGGACACGAATACAGGACCATTATGAAAAAAGACAAGTTTAAAGAAATTCATTGTCGGTTCTGGTGCCTGAGAGACTGTTGACAACCGGATTTATTTGGATTCATGTTCTGTAAAACTTGTTCCCTGATCTCCTAAAGAAGGAGCAAACACGACCACCGACCTCGGTGTCATAAATTAAAAGCGCAGGTCTTGAGTCACACACTTCCTGTTGAAATCATCTGACTTCTCAACACGACGATTGCAGCATATTTCATCCCGAGGCAACAGAACTGGACGTGAAGTGACGCCTGTTGCGGACAAGATGAGCCCTGGACCACGGACCGTCATCACCTCGGTCTGACTCCCTGGTTTAAAGGGTTCCATCACGGCACGTGCACGTCACAGTTCACCGTTAGACACACACACACACACACACACGCACACGCGCGCGAGGAGACGCGACGTGCAGCCCGGAAAACCAAGAGTCTGCGCGTGACAGACCTGAAGGAGACACGTCCACGCGCCCGAACAAGCATCTGCTGCCATTTAAAGACGGAACACTGTAGTAACACACACACACACACAGACAGACAGACAGACAGAGCTCTTCTCGAACATTCTGGATGGAATTACATAAGAGCTGTCATGATCCGACCCGTGCGGGCGCCTGCTGCAGGTGGACGGACCGACACCGAGTCTTACCGATGATGGGTCTGTAATTGAGCTGCTGGCTCGTCCCCGCCGCGCACAGTCCGAACCACAGACCGGAGACCAGCGCCGCCACCGCCGCTGCAGCCGGACGAAACATGACGAACACACACACGCGGTGCTGGAGCGGAAGCACAAACCGTAAAACGGGAGTGAGACACTGCGGGGCGGGTTCGGGAACCGGCTGGTGATGCTGCGTAACTGAGGACTGATGCTCCGCTGATCCGCTTCTGCCTCCGTCCAGGCTCCGACTGACGAGCGTCGGCTCCGCTGCGTCTACATATCCCCACCGCGGCCCCACGTCAGCCGGACGTGGCTCCACCTCTTCATCTGGTTTTCCCTCCACACGCGAGCCAGACCACGCGAGCCCCCCCCCAGGCTGGCTCCTCCCCCCTCACAGGTAGCCCACAAGCCCAGGTAGAACATTCCAGCTCCACAGGCAGCTGAAACCCCGCCCCGCTTCACAGGTGAAGGCCGCAGCACAGCAGGTGTTTTTTCTTCTTCGTGTGTCAAACAGCTGCAGAGGAACAGGTGTGAAAGGTCGAGGGGCGGACTGATTTCCAAGGTCATGGACCAGAAGGTCATCGACACATAAAAAATTAAAAAACATAGTTTGAGTTTTGCTAGCTAATACACACATGGAATCTCTGCATGATTAAAAAGTGACATAGATGACATATACAAATTATAATAAAACACAAATTCGACAAAGATACGTTTTAAGATTGATTTTTCTTCAGGCAGGTCGTTCAGAGTTTTGAAGCCATGATGGAAAATGCTGTCCATCCTCTTAACTGAGGACTATTGAAGAATAATTATGGCCAGATTGGGGATCTTGTTTAATTTTAATTGGGATCTAATTTGTATATTTGACGCTGTTGATTAGTGGACGAACACTTTCAGTGTAAATATTTCAATTTAGAAAACGTTCCACTGCTGCTTTGGCAGGTTAAACTGAACTTGGAACTAATAGTTTAATGTCCCAAACTAAGTAAGACTATGTTAACTCAAGGTGTTCGTGCTTTAGTCACATGGGCAGTTGTGTCATAAACACTAAATATAGGCAATTTTCTTTCCTTTTACACTTGTCAGTTCTTTGTTTAAACTACAGAATTTGGAGCTGCAGTTATTAAAGTATTTTTGTACCAGAATCAATACTAACACCATGTGTTTCAGGTATTTTCACACTGTTCAGCACAGTGGTGCATTGGTTTGTGCCACAGCCTTACAGCCAGAAGGTCCCCGATTCAAATCAAACTGTGGGTCGAGTAAGGATTGTCATTCCAAACCAAATCGGAGGCGTATGAAAGTAGGTTCAAATGCGACCGTGCTCCTTCTCTTTCAGACCTGGCCCAGTAAAGTGTCATAATTCTAAACCAGACGTGAGCTGCAAGACAGGTGCATCTGGGCCAGATCCAATCCGAACTAGGTTTGCCATCTAGCTGCTGCATGTGCGCCACATATGACCATCATATGACCCACCAAGTCTGGGCTGGATATGGCCCACACCACATTTGCCACCTGGGAAGGGTTGGAATAGTTTACAGAAAACCCGGACCTGGGCAGCACAGTGGTGGCGTAGTTAGCCTCAGAGCTAGAAGGTGCCCTGTTTGGATCCCTGAGTGGGTGCGGCCCTTCTGTGTGGAGTTCGCATGTTCTGTCCATGCTTGCGTGGGTTTCCTCCAACAGACATGCATTACAGAGTAATTGTTGACTCTGAATTGGTTGTAGGTGTGAATGGCCTGTCCAGGATGTGCCATGCTCCTCACCCAATGACAGCTGAGAAAGGCTCCAGCCCCCTGAGACCCCGAACAGGGTGAGCAGTTGGGATAACTGATGGTCCAGTACATACCTGCTCCCATGCTAGCAGGCTTAGTAGGTCTTTATCAATTTATGCATCACATTCATTTCGACTTTAAACAAACATCTTTTAAATTCCATTTAGGGACCAAAATCAGACTGTTATGGTCAGATGAAGATTGTTGGATAAGTTAAGATAAGATAAAACAAAGCAACTACAATCACTAAAATAAGAAGCGTGACTCATATCAAACAGGATACAAACCGGTGTCTCCTGTCTATAAGTCCTGTTTTGATAACACTTTAATTATCGGCAAAGAAAGCCCTCTGTTATTTTATCATACAGTGAACGACTCAATACACAATATCAAGTTGCATCAAACTGTGTTGACTGCGACTTGATCTTGTGAGGTACAGTAGGCAGTCAGCCTGCTGTCAGCCGCATACATTGTTTCTAGCTAAAACGTTGTTTAAATTGTTCACATTTGATGGGGATGAGGCAAAGGTAAAGAGCGACTCCAAATCACCGACATCCATCACAACAGGGTGCATGGAAACGAAAGTTCTCACAGCTTTACATCAAGTTCAACACTAACATGTATGATAGTATCATTTTTATTACCATGCAAATAAACAAGAAAATCTGAGTTCAAGTCACTACAGTCTCGCGTAACGTTGTCATGGAGAGAGAAGCTTTAATCCAAAGCGACTTACACAGAATTTAAAACAGAACCAACTAGACACAAATGCTCAAGAACACATTTAGTAAATGTCAGATCACCTTAATGAAATGCCTCCATTTCACAGGCATGGATGGGGGTTGAACCCATGCTCTTTGGTTTACGAGACCAACGCCTTACCACTTGGCCACCATGCCATTATTTCTATATACAAAAGAATTTTCTTGTTATTTCCTCCTATATTTCAGTCAGTTTTCTGTGGGGGCAAAAACCTTATTGAGCTTTGACCAAAGTTGACTGCAGTCCACAGGAGCTCTGTACTGTAGCTCAAAGCTGCTTTGACACATATGTGCAGCTACTGAAGAAACAGCATGTATGATGTTTGACATGAAGCTGAAAGGAATCTCATCTGTTTTGTAGTTGCTTAGTCATGCACTCTGGGTCTTGCTCAAGGGCACCACTGGCCCCGCAATGAGTGGATAAAACGCTCTACCCCCTGAGCCACAGCTGCTCATTTCTGAGTCGTCAGAGAAGTTGGAATCGTCTTTCTGCTTTAACGCCAGTCGATGGCAGATGCCGCAGCTTCCTTCTAGTGTTCCTAATGATATCTGCTAACACGAGTGAGAGCAACTTTAGTCATTAGTCAAGTGGGTTCATCATCCTCCGTCTGTACTCACTGCAGTTGTTGCTAGTGACTTTGAAGTTTAATGCTCAATCCAATTGGATTTTTTTTACTGTACTGAAATTTTATCCTTTATGCTTCACTTTAGAGTTGTTTATCATGTAGGTTACGACATCATCTTGACACACATTTACCAACCTGGCTGTACATGCAACTCAGGCTGCTGATGTGTGTAAGGAGCAAGAAAGTGAGACAATTCAGTCATGTTAGGGACATCTACAATACTAGTTCTACGACTTGCCTCACACGCTGTATGTCAGGTTGTTTTTGACTTATACTGCCACCAGGTGGTAAAAATGGAAAAACCTTAATCCAGCTCCAAAGGCTTTGATGTGCTTAAAACAAACTAGACTGTGATGAAAATCGTCTGAAGGTCAGTGGCCAAGGCTGGTACGTTTAATGTATAAATAAATATTTCATTAGTTCCCCGTGTCTTCGGCGAAAATGCTTTGCTTTCTCAGGTCGGAGGAGTCGCTTCGAACAAAATAATGTGTTGTGTTTCCAAGCAAAAGCAGAAATTTTCGGGTGAACTTTTAAAGTGTATGAAGTTGAATTTTTACATGAGACTGCAGCTCATCAGTACAGTGGTTGTCCACAAACCTGGGTTTTACCTGCTTCCTCCTGGCACCATGTCAAAGTATCCTGAACCCAAAGTCCACGGATAATCTGCTTTGAATAATTGTATCTGCTGAATGAACAATTATATTAATCGTTGTATGTTTCTTTTGACACATCAGTAACTGGACCTCATCCTATGTAGGCGGCTGCATCTCAAAGATCTTTCTCTTCTCTTTCACGTTGGTGTCCAGACAGTTTGATTTCAATGTTCCTTTGCACATCTGTTTCCTAACATCTTCATTTCTTTGTTCAATTTAATTTTTTTTATTTATAGTAAAGTATCTTCAACATCATGCATTTGATGTGGGGTTACTTGGCCAACGACAAGCCTGTATATTGTGGTTAGCTGTATTATGTTGTAGATTGTTGTTCATGGTGGCATGGTGGCCAAGTGGAAAGATGTTGGTCTTGCTAACCCAAGGTCATAGGTTTGACCAACCATGTGTTGGTGCATGTGTCTTCTCCAATTACTTTGGTTTGAATAGTCTTATGTCACCTAGACTAAGAATGTTCGAGTGTGCACTGACTTGGCCAAATGAAGTGCACCTCAGGTTTACTGGCTGAAGCCCAACCTTTAGTTTCTTCAGGCTTTGACTGTACTGGTACCATTAATGCTTCAATTGTTCTCCACATCCTGTTATTTTAAGAACTAAGGGAGGCTAATAATCCCTCTCAGTAATGTCAATATTGAAATACAGTATAATTGGAAATGCTCAGTCATTTCTTTTAAACTGCTATGAGACTAAACATACAAAACAAGCGTACAGTAAAGCTGCTCAGCTGTAGCGATAGTACTAAAGCTTGTGAAGCCTCTGGTTTCTCGATGCTAAGTGCAGTGTTTTTATGCTTTTCTATTTTTTGGAGGCCAAGTGTTAACCCACCAACTTCTCTCACAAATAGCTTAGATGCAATAAAATCTTGATTTCCATTGAACTTTCTTCTGCTTCATCGTAATAAGACTGAGGTTCTTCTCGTAAGCTCCACGTCGATTCTTTTAAAGTTTGAGACTTTTCTTCTTCTTTCTCCACTGATGGGTTCTAAAAAATTTTATAAAAATTTTATTCGTCACATACATAATCATACACAGTACGATATGCAGTAAAATGCTTTTTATGACTGTTCCATGAGAGTATAGAATAAAAGACAATATATAAAGTAAAATATATAAAATAAAATATATAAGATATATAAAATTTTGTATTTACACATACACATATATGCAGCAGCATGTGCCATACAGCAATGGAATGAAATATACAGCAAAAGAAATATATAGCAATGGAATAAAATAGTGACGTTGTGTCAGTGGGTATACTTACGTATTGCATAAAGTTATTGAGTCTTTTTTAGAAGCAAAAACAAAAAAATCCGGTTAATTGCAGCAGGTGTGGGCGTGGTGGCCAAGTGGTAAGGCGTTGGTCTCGTAAACCAAAGATCATGGGTTCGACCCCCATCCATGCCTTAAACAGCTCCTTCAAAACATTAATTTAAAGTAGTGGTTTTGCCTCTTTCACAACATTTTTTGAAACAACACTGTAAAGTGATAATGCTCCAGCCC
Source organism: Channa striata (assembly GCA_033026295.1). Lineage (NCBI taxonomy): Eukaryota > Metazoa > Chordata > Actinopteri > Anabantiformes > Channidae > Channa > Channa striata. Next base: position 3,133,596 of record CM065168.1, read on the forward strand.
CCTTGTATATTTGACGCTGTTGATTAGTGGACGAACACTTTCAGTGTAAATATTTCAATTTAGAAAACGTTCCACTGCTGCTTTGGCAGGTTAAACTGAACTTGGAACTAATAGTTTAATGTCCCAAACTAAGTAAGACTATGTTAACTCAAGGTGTTCGTGCTTTAGTCACATGGGCAGTTGTGTCATAAACACTAAATATAGGCAATTTTCTTTCCTTTTACACTTGTCAGTTCTTTGTTTAAACTACAGAATTTGGAGCTGCAGTTATTAAAGTATTTTTGTACCAGAATCAATACTAACACCATGTGTTTCAGGTATTTTCACACTGTTCAGCACAGTGGTGCATTGGTTTGTGCCACAGCCTTACAGCCAGAAGGTCCCCGATTCAAATCAAACTGTGGGTCGAGTAAGGATTGTCATTCCAAACCAAATCGGAGGCGTATGAAAGTAGGTTCAAATGCGACCGTGCTCCTTCTCTGGAATGAAATATACAGCAAAAGAAATATATAGCAATGGAATAAAATAGTGACGTTGTGTCAGTGGGTATACTTACGTATTGCATAAAGTTATTGAGTCTTTTTTAGAAGCAAAAACAAAAAAATCCGGTTAATTACAGCAGGTGTGGGCGTGGTGGCCAAGTGGTAAGGCGTTGGTCTCGTAAACCAAAGATCATGGGTTCGACCCCCATCCATGCCTTAAACAGCTCCTTCAAAACATTAATTTAAAGTAGTGGTTTTGCCTCTTTAATAACATTTTTTGAAACAACACTGTAAAGTGATAATGCAAAGTAGTGTAACTTAAAAAAAATGTGTAGTGCATTTAGACAAAATGCTATTGAGAAATGAAAAAATGAAAAACGAGTACAAAGTAACTTTAGATCTTAGTAATAGCAGGGTTATAGCGGGTAATTTTTCTGAATAAATATGCGTTAACAAGGCAGTAATGGGGTAATATCTCTGTAATAAAAATGTTATGCACAGTTATTAAAATAGAATATAAATAAGTAATATCATGGCAGTTACTACAATAATAACCTAATAGGTTGGTATAAGCAATGGATCCATCAAAGTACAAAGACATTAAAATCACATGGGTAATCAAATGGAAAGTCAACACTAACAGCCAAAGCAATTCCCTTAAAAAACATCTGATATCATCTGTGAAGTTATTAAAGCTGTAAAATGCATAACTGTCTGTTTCTGCTTGGTTTTATGGAAATATATGTAATGGTAATGATGTATGATGTGACAAGCCGTGTGTGTTCAAGTGTAGGTTATAAACGCTGTGTCTAATTTAGGTTTCTAATGATGGTTGATGGAAGGGGGCAGGCAGGGATTATGACATATACAGCAACCATGGATGAATATGTTATTAAGATTAAAATAACAGCCCTGTGTATCTGTACATCAAATAATACCTCCTCTTATGACCCTGTTATTAGTAACATCTTACCCTTGTTATTACCACACTATTACCACCGCGGACCGGTACCGGTAAATCCACACAAACACACACACAGGAGTTTTCTTTAACTTTCTAACTGAGAGTGTGAGAGCGCGGGGCTGAGAGGCCGTTACTCATGCTTTGATGTTGGCGTGACGTTTCGAGAACGCTGCTAATACAGTTGCAGACACAGTGGATTCACGCTTATTGTTATATTTAAAAAATACCAGTGTTTATGCCGGCCGTTTCATTTTATTTTGTGGTATTTATTGCAGGACATTAATCTGGTCCATGGCACAAAACAGGGCGCGGACCACTGCACAATATGACCTTGTTATTACTTGATTATTACAAAGCTGTATAGTGCTATCAGAAAATACATCAAATATCACTGTGCTAATTTTACCGAAGGAATGTCAGGTCCACTTTCACAGACAATGACCAATTACAGGGTTTATGTCAGATAAGGCACTAGATGCTCTGGGAATCCCATCTGGGACGGCGTGGGATCGTGCTGCTTGACTGTGTTCCCTGTAAGAGAACCTTTGTACCAGCCACCAACACGGCCGAACGAGGGCACCTGATGTTTGCAGGCGAAGTTTACTCCAGGCTTTGGTGATACTGACACCATTAAGGCTTCCAGTTGTTCTCAACATCCTGGAATTAAAAAAAACTGAAGGAGGCTAATAATCCCTTTGAGTAAAACAAATATGTAATCATGTGAGACGTCTTGTGTATACTTACACAAGCTCGTGATACAATAACACACAAAGGAACAGGTTTCAAATTAGTTGGTTTGTTAATGAGTGGTGCCAAACACAACAAAGACACTGGATTTATAAGAGAGACATTTTCATCAGTATTCAAATATTTTTTTTGTATTCAAAACATCAAATTCAATGTGGTTTACTACAGTTTGTCTAATTAATAATATATTACTGATCGTTTATAGCTGGTTCAAGGAGTCAGGTAAAAACAAAAATCCAGCATTCACCTTTTTTTATTATAAACGATAGTCATTCACACAACTGTACACTAAGACCTGAGGTGAGATGTTAAGAAGTGATCGCTAAAACAACATTTTCTAGTTTAATAAGAGTTATTTTTTTATTATATCTCTGTTTTCATCAGGATATGATAAATATATATGGAACGTCAGCACTTTTTTCCCACTGTATTTCATCTCGGTATTGTTTCCAATTATGCATTTCACAATGTAGTGATAATCTGCTCAACTGCTAATTATTGATATGATGAGGCTACCTTATGTGGTTGTGGTTAAGATTGGTCTTTCAGATTCGTTTATAAAATTAAGCCATGATGGTTTATCGTTGGAAAGTTCCGACTAGAGACTGAGTTGGTTTTTGCATTTTCGCAGTCAGTGCTCTGCATCAATCAAAGTAATAGTTCTGTATAAAGATAGCTTTTAATCCTTTGAAGACGGGAGTGAAGTTGTAGATGAGAGCGTCTTGTTCTTCATCAAGACTCGGGTACTGGTGATGGCTCTTCATGGCTGCAAGACAGAAAGACAGAATAAGACAGACACTCTCTTAATGTCTAAAACTTAATCGCCCGAATCACAGACTTTTTTCTTTTCCTTTCTGTTTGTGAGTTATGTAAGTTTATTACAAATATGCCCAATAGTACAATTTGGAAACCTGTCACAGGAAATAAATCCCACTTGCCACCCGATGACAGCTGGGATAGGCCACAGCCCCGCATGAACACGATAAACAGTTACAGATAATGATAATATGTGATGGAAAAATTAAGTTTGATTCAACTTTAATGGTTATGTTTTCCTTAGTTGTAAGGTCAAATGATTTTCAGTGTCCTTATGAAGAATGTTGAAACATAGCAACCTTATCTCATATGCATGTTTTTGTCAGCAAGTGCCTGCATAACCATCCCAAGGTTGTCTGCTATCTAACAGGAAACTGTGGCGACCTGATGATGGGAATGTTTTGCTCATCAGGGGCATCAAGCATTTGTGTGAGGTATCAGTTTTTAGAACAGGCAGGGCGTGAAACTGTCTGTGAATGTCTCTCTTGCAAGATAATAAAACATCCTGGATGCGAGCTTCACTGACTACACCCGAGGTGTCTGGAACCAGTAGTTGTCAATTGTTTCCAAGTGATTAGCCTTTAAAAAAATCTTTGTGAATGGAGGAATGGAAACTTGAGCTAAAATTCCGGAAGGACTCGGCAAACTGATGAAATTGACTAAATGACTAAAGCCCCCAGAACAGATAGTAGCTGTAGGATTGTTGAAACTGAACATGGTTTTGGGACTTACAAAGAATCGTTAATTTCATTTAAATTTGATCACATTAACATTATGAAAATGTCTGCTGCATGCTTATTACACTGTTATTACACTCTCTTTTCTGAGGCCGCGATCACACTGTGAAAAAAGTATTTGAACAACACTTGTTTCCTGTTTTTGTAGAACAAAAATATCAAAAAGGTTTATTAATACTTTATACTTTCAAAAAATGACTTGTGGCCATACTAAAACAAGACCTGACCTTATATCAAATTAGTGCGAAATCATCTCTCAAAAAAATAAAAAGGCAAAGTTAAATGTGTTAGGCAAGGATGCAGTCAGTGGTGCCACACGTTACCTTCAGAGACAAAGAATCTGGCAGCGTAGAAGTTGGATCTCAGACCAGCAGTGGAGTGAACCATACCCGGCTTGTCTATCCACTCGTAGGCGCTTTTCTCAGGATGCCACTGCACCGCATAAAACGGGTAACGGTATCCTGACGAAAGCCAGAAACATTGGCGTCACACCCTCAGTGCGCACTGAACAATTGAAGCCACGATTACTGTTTTCACGTGTCAGCACTTTCCTTTTTGAAATAAGACCATCGTAATCATCACATCACATCACCATTTGAGCATCTCTCAAACGTACCTATTTATTTGATAATCTGATAACTGCCATTATCACCGTCATCAGTGAAATCAGTGTGTCAGGCTGACGTGTTTTAAATAGTTTTTCGGTGACACACAAACCTCCATCCAGATGTGATTATGGACCATATGATTATTTTGACATGGATCAAACGCACTGTATCTTACAACCATCTGGTGGCGCCACCTGGCGGACAGTGAATGCTGAATTCACAGTACTGTACTGGAGTGTACTACGACGCACTACATACAGTATTTGTAGTTACTCTTGTGGCTTCATGAACAACATGAATCGTGTGTAAATCAAATTCCGAATAAATCTGAAAACAGTACCTTCCATGGTGGAGATAAATTCCGTGTTTCCGTCAGTGTTGGTGGAAAGGACCCTGTAAAATGTGTTCAGCTTTTCATCTTTGGTGAAGTTCTGTTGGGTCAAAGAATTATGTTACATGTACTTGGCTCCATGAAAATGAACCCTGATACACAGATGTTTGTGTTAGCAAATTCGGGTTGTCCTTAAGACCCGTTGACTTCCTTGTTCCTTTACAGTAATCCACCACGTTACATCCCAACTTTGCAGTGCCGTGAGCCTTTGTTTAGCCGTCTCCAAGGCCTCGGACTGTGTCAGCCTGATCTTGTTCTTTATCTTCACACCTTTCTGTAATTCCTCCAGCTGACTGACTTGTGCCTGAGTGGTCTTGCTCTTTGCGTTGTGTGCCTGAGCATCTCCAGAACTACAGCAGTTGTGGCCTTCACCATGTCATTTGTCTGAGATAAGGTGGTATTAGGGATTGTTCTGTGTGACGGTGCCACCACTGGCACTTGTCTTTTGTGTGTTGTCTGCACTCAGTTCATCGATTATTCTCTGCTCCTCCCGAGCTTGCTGGTGTGCAAGTGAAGGGTTAATCATTGCATTAATCATACGATGTTCAGACCATTACTACTTATACTAAAAAGAAAAAACAAATCAAAATAGGGATAAAAAAAAGCAATAACAATTGAAAGGAAGAGCAAAAAACACCTGAGTTGATAGACTCCACTTGTGGAAGTTGGAAGTGATGTTTTCCTCAGTCAGAGACTGCAACAGGTCCTTGGGAAAATTCTGAAACAGACGGCCAGACCGGGTCACTAGGGAACAGATTGATATTTAAACAGAAAAATTAACACAGAAACAAATGCATACAACATTTTCATGCTTAAATTAATGCCATCCACAAACGAGCAGCAAACGGTTGGTAATGCTGCTGCGGAAAGGACATGTTTGAGTCAAAGAACAAATGTGTAACTAATATGCTTTTATTTTTGTCATTAATTCTGGAACTCAAATAAGGGCAAAAAACGATTATAATATAACCCAAATATACGGTTTAAAAGTCTGTAAATAACTAAAATCTGTTGTAGGATGATTAACTGATAACCATATTGCAGCCAGTGCTGTTTGAGTCGCACGGAGGAGACAACGTAACACAATTTGATTTGATACTATTCCTCACATTTTAAACAACGCTGAGGAAAAAGAAAATTAATGTTAATTAAAATTAATTAATCCATTAATGGTTGAAGGAAATGTTGCCATTGGATAAATTTATTTATATTTTATAAATTATAAATATATTTATTTATTTATGTAGAGAGGTAGAGATTTGGATTTTCTTGGAAGCCACCCTCACATTATCCATCACTACTCGACTGAGAAAACCTCCCTGGTTGCGAGCCCCCCTCTTGTCATGTTCGATTTGGGCAGCCACCACCCAGACGCATTCGGTCCGCAAACACCCAGACTGTAAAGTAAAGTGTGTCACTATCTTAGACACCGAGTCAGAGGGTTAAACGTTCTAATGGACAGATGCACGATGTAACATTCTTGAATTACATGGGAAAAGAAAAGAGCAAAGGAGACGAGCAAACAACGTGCAGAGGAGGGAAACGGCAGCACCTGGTGTAAATGTCAGCGGCAGAGCCTTAGACGTGGTGTTGGTGAAGGTGAGCAGGTCTTTATTGGCTGTGAGGTAGGACAGCTGCTGGAAGCCCTGGCAGGCTCCCCAGATCGGAAAGTAGTCTCCAGCATCATTAGCCTGTAGATTGAGAAAGGAGCAGATGACACTGCAGATGTAAGGCCACTTTTTAACCGTAAACATTCTTTCTTTAATTCTTCAAGGACTTCCTCATACAGCTGCACACATGCACATGGAACCTGTTCAGAAGCTTTTGAACACGAGTTTCAAAAATGACTATGGCCCAAACACCAGGCTGAAGCTAACAGTCAAACTTCAGCCCTCCAGCTATGAAGGGCTTGTCAGTCTTTTTAATTTATAGGGAAACACTCTATCTTTGGAGAATGCACATTTAATTTAACCCGACTTGTGATGTTACACAGTCAGTTTGACATGCAGGATATTTTACCTTTATAGCCAAGTCATAAAAGATCCTGGCAACTCGAGTGGATTTTGATTTCGTGAGATCCACATCTCCTCCTGGCAGCACCAACCTGAAAAGAGACAGAGTTTCAAGTTAGAAACACACGGCGGCATGCTGGGTAATTAGGGGTGTCAATGAATAATCATTAATCGAGGAATCACCGTTAACAAAGAGAGTTATTTTAAAAAGTTTAGTGCCAGTTCTGTACATGCATTACCCAAACTAGAACCAAAGTTCAAAGTCAGTGAAGCCGTCCTTTAACCTGAAGCTGCTGGCACAGACTCGCGGTCTCATTCCAGTCTTGTCTCTGAGTGATCCACCCCAGGACCTTGATTTTGGTGTCCTTTAAAATGTTTTGGCATAACTTGTATGTATTCTTCAGTTCATTGTCTTGCTGGAAGATCCCGCAACAACCCACAGCTGGACTGACAGCGTTTTTGACTTAAATGTACCTGAAATTAGTGACATAACTGGTAAACTCACCCATTTATTGAGTTGAATGTTTTAGCATAATTCTCTTCTGTGTCATAGATCCTGGTGAACACAAAAGGCACAAAAATATTAAAAAAGTGGTGAAATACATTAGCAGACACATACATGCAAGCATGTTATGCCAAATAGCTGATGACAAATCGAAAGGAATGGATACTTCACATTTAAAGGATGTTGAGTGTCTTCACTAGGTCCCGATACCACAGACTGAGTACAAGTACTTACTTTCGAGTACTGTTACAAGTACTAAACGGTTTTGTTTGCAGCTGGACAGTAAAATCATTTTATTGCAGTTAAGCAAATCCTGCAGGAGCGAATCCCCACACAAATGCTCCGAGCAAGGCTTGAAGCCAATCTCCTCTACTCACGTTTGGTTAGTTGCCAGTTAGTTGCTGACAACTAGTCAAACTGAGTAGTGAAGATTCAGTGTTGGCTGAAGAATATGAACGGTGATGATACGACTGATTAAACAAAAAACATTTGAGAAGTTATCCTTTAACATCATTGGTGTTCTACACCTGACTGGTATTTCTTTTCATTTCACAGTCAAATCATATTGCATTATTGCTATACCTGATGGGTACGACTCTGGCTCCGCCTCCCTCCAGGAATTTGACATAGGAGGCGGGAATGTAAGTTGAACCATTAGGAGTAAGATCTGATTCACGGATTTCTTGTGCCAACACTCCTAGGGAGAACAAAGACACATATAACAAATAACTGATTCAAGTTTTGTTTTCAAAAAAGCTGCGATGCTATATAAAACATAAATAGAATGCAATGATTAGCAAATAATGTATATTTTATTGTAAATAATTCAAATGTTACAATGGAAAACTGTTGAAAAAACAGACTAGAATTTAAAATGTAATGTCTGTAACTCATAAAAAAATGTTTGTATAGGAGGACCAAAGACTGGAAAAAGTTTTGTAATGCTAAAACCATCTCACAAATAATTATCCTCCAAAATATGGATCAGCACTCAGTAAAAATACTGTGCGAGGAGATCATTTAACCTAGGAATCGTGTGCTTAAAGATACCGTTCACCGTTCAGGATTCACATTTATTTTTTGCTTGGTAATATTTCCTCACGAGGGGTGTCGCTGTAAAAGCCTCTCGTGACAGAAGAACACCTGTGGGCCTCCCCAGGCCTCGACACAGCATCAGTTTTTGACGTCCTGGGTGGATTAGTTTCAAACAGCTTCACAGTTCATGTTAGTTCAGGAGCATTTCATTTACAGTATCTCTGAAATACAACAGCACTTTACACTTTGCAAAGACAAGGTGCCAACGGGCCGTTTAATCTGGCACCAGTTTGCTTGTCGCCATGAGGATCTGGTCCAGGAACAAGCGGGCCAGGTTCTTGGTAGCAGTAAGACTGAACTAAGTGACCTTACTACCTTGTTTCCTTTTCTGAAACGCAGGATCAGTGCAAACAACAATCAGTGTCAGAATGAGGCACTTAGCCAAGGCCTCGGGGTGTTACGCGTTCAAAATGCTGAAATGCCAATTTCGGGACTTTATTCAGCTGAGAGCTGAGGAAGTCGCAACATGCCTGTTTGAGGTTGTGAGACTGAAGGAACCACGAGCTCGGGGTGCGTCAGCCGTCAGCCAATGAAAAAGACGGATTTTCTTGCCAGTCCTGCTTTTTTCAGCCTGCTGTCATGTCGCATGGAAGCTGTGGAAGAAATCTGTCTGCAATAACTTTAGCAATATATGGAATGAGGCTGGTGTGTTTGCAGCATCATAACATCTGATGTCCATTATTAAAAATCCTCCTCTGGATTCGAGTGGTAGGTCGCCATCTTTCACCCCTTTAATTTACTACATCAACTGACACAAAATTTAAAATGACGTAAATATTATTTACACTTAAATCATCGTTACACTTTGTTAATGTGAACTTTGTTTGCTTTAATCAGCTCCATGATGACAACCCCTGCCCATAGACCCCCAAATAATATAGGGAAAAATTATCCACCAGAAATTCATAAACAGGAGAAAAAATGGAAAAAAAAAACAGATCCTGAAGTGAATAACAGAGCGATCGCCCAGATGCTGGTGCATCTCCAACCAACATAGAGCTCCTCATGTCACCAAAAAATATATAATAATAAAATGCTAATTTAAAATATGAACATAAGACTTATGGCTCTTAGAGGGGAACCAGCTCTGTTTCTTTCTGAGCTGTTCAAAAAGTTTTTTCAGAGGCAAAATCTTACTGGGTTGACCTAAATAATCAGTGTAATAATTGGTATGTAAAGGGAAGATTTGAACAAAAAGAACAACTTCATCTTTTTATTTATGTTTTTTTATAACTGGTGTTTAGTCTGATCCAAACCCCCAAAATTCATAATCTAGTTAGACGTGTGATCTCCCTTTCATTTGAGCCTCTGAAATTTAAACTGTTAACAGCCCCTCAACAGAAAAATGAGGTAAATCATGCCATGCCTTGTATTAAATCATAATTAACGTCATTATGATTTCCAGTAAATCCAGTAGCTTGTGATGAAAAGTTTGGTCTTCATAAGAAACTAAACCACAGATGTCGAGGCGTGACCTTCTTCCTTCAAAATGTTGTCTGACTTCATGCCTGAAGATAAGATGGTGCTCAGTCAAAGTTCTCTGACTCAAATCCGGAAAAGCGTCTTTTGTTGCTACAAGTTCTGAATAGTGTCAAAGTAAAACTCGTGCTCTGTAAGTTATGGAATAACTCATTGCATATACGTCCATATACTATTAGACACAAACATGTAAAGACACATTAAACCCGTCACCATCAGACACTTTCATCTTGTTGAAACATGCCATTAAAATTACACACGTAATAATTCACAAAACTTGAACTTGCTTTGGCCGATGACAGTTCGAGCAGAGCAACAGGTCCAGATGACCGACAGACGAAGAAGAACAACAGCGATTAATCGAATCCGAGTCTTACCGACGATGGGCCTGTAATTGAGCTGCTCGCTCGTCTGCGCCGCGCACAGTCCGAACCACAGACAGGAGACACGAACCAGCGCCGCCGACACCGCTGCAGCCGGCCGAAACATGACGGTGCCGGAACCGCGGGACGGGTTTTCAGCTCGGGCTGCGTCCCGTCCTTCCAGGAGCTGCTTCTGGTACCGGACCGCGGGGCTCAGTTGTTCGAGCGTCGGGACGTTGGGGTCCAATGGCGCAAACTCTGCAAAAACTCTAAAAGTGATTGACGGACAGAGGCTGTGTGTGTGTGTGTGTGTGTGTTAAACGTCACATCAGGAGGTGGTTCTAATATTTTGGCACATCATTCGTGCACCGTTTGCGTCACAGCCGTGGGTCGGGCTGAATGAAGCCGCTCAGGTGTCCTGGGGACCAGTCCGGGAGAGAGCAGGAGGGAGAATTGGGAGCCGAACTAATACGATGGGGTTTGGGACAAAATCCTGTAAGTCACATGTACCTGAGTGTGTATACAGTGAAACAATGTTAATCACTTTTTAATGTAATCACACTCTAATATTAAGAAAGGTATGGACTTAATTGAGGCATGGATGGGGTTTGAACCCATGATCTTTGGTTTACGAGACCAACGCCTTACCACTTGGCCACCACGCCATGGCACGTTGATGGACCGGGGGAGGAAAATAGACAAAATCATCTCAAGGCACTTTACATAAAGTCAGGACTATACAGACATTTAGAAAAAAATCCAACAAATCCAACACATCCCCCTTTGAGCAGCTATTGGCAAACGTGGAGAGGAAAAACTCCCTTTAATGGAAGAAACCTCCAGCAGAACCAGGCTCAGGGTGGGTGGACATCTGCCTTGACCTGTTGGGCTGAGTGGAAAACACTGGGCAGCTTGTAGGACCAGTAGCTGGACACTGGAAGACACACAGCTCCAAAGCCCGGGACACCTGAGGACAGGGACAGACAGAGGGAGACAGAGAGAGAAGCACAACTACAGGAAAAAGGAGACAGAGTTAATGTCCTACAGTGGTGACATAGAAATGTGGGCTGAGAGGAAGAAAGTGTCTCAGTGCCCAGACTTAAAAGTAGAGAGTGTGTCTGCTTCCCGAATCTGGACTGGGAGCTGGTTCCACAGGAGAGGAGCTTGATAGCTAAAGGCTCTGCCTCCCATTCTGGGAACCACAAGTAGGTCTGCATTCTGAGACCGAAGTGGTCTATTGGGATAATGTGGTACTAGGAGATCGTTTAGGTAGGATGGAGCTTGACCGTTTAGAGCTTTATAGGTAAGAAGAAGGAGAAGAAAAACGAATCAATTAAAAAAAATTAGAATATTCAAAGTATTTTAACTATGAGATACATTAAATCCCCAGATAATTGGGGGCTTTACCTGTTCAAATTATTGCTTGTTCATGTGATAGACTGGTGACCAGTACAGGATGCATCCTGCCTCTTGCCCTGTGGCTTCAGGCCTGTGTTCGTCAATAAAACAGGATACACAGCATAGATAATGAATGAATGGTGAAGACTGCTGTTCAAACTAGAACTGTACAAACTAGGATAATGAGGGTCATTGAACTTATGGAGGCTTTTTAGTGGAGGACTGTGACCTCTTGTGGTTTGTCAGTAGAACTGCAACGCAATGAGTCCTGCTGCAATATATGCTAATGATAAAGTCACTGATCCATGAGCTAACTGCACCACAAATAGCTGACATCATCAGATTAACACAAACACACTCAGCCAAATTCTCACTGCAGTTTCTAACAAAGTTGCTGTTTTATCTCTTTCTTTGATCTTTTCAGTTTTTGATGCTGTTGGTTTGTGTGTTTTGTTGATCGTGTCCTTTATTGTGTCCGGCTGGTGTAGGAGGCTGGTTGATGCCATGACGACTGGTGACTCCTCAAGGCTGATGACACAGAAACGTGGTGAGTTAGTGTCGAATTGACTTGGGCGACATCTGATTTGATTTTAGGGTAAAGAGTGAGTTGAGACCCTCCATTCATTTTGCATTATCTGTCATATATGTCATATATGTGGTATGTGTATATATTATATAATGTAGCACTTTCCCAAAGCAGCTTCTCGTTCAACCACAGCTTGAACTTCGGTTCAGTGTCTTTTTTCAACACGTAGCAAGGAGGGGCCAGGGATTGAACCACTGTCCCTGTGGACAACTGCTTTACCGACTGAGCCACTTCACATCTCTGCAAGGTAGCACAATTAACATATACAGCACACACAAACACACAAAAACTCTATGCCAAAAGAATGCAATAAAGCAACTGACATCAATCAAAAGTGAATCAAAGACAGAAAGGACGGTCCACAGTCTGAGACTCACTTCATGCTTACGCTCGTTCCCAGCTTGCACTTGGTGAGAGAGACTAAAGGCCGGTACAAGCTGCAGTAAGAAGGTGTTTTTTATGTGTGTGTTTGAATCTGATGATGTAAGCAGTTTCTGTTGCAGTTAGCGCATGGATCGGTGACTTTATCATTACTGTACATTGCAGCAGGACTCATTTCACTGCGTCTCCATGGACTAACCACAAGAGGTCACACTCCTCCACCAAACGGGTTCCTCGAGTTTGAGTCACCTTATCCAAGTTTGTGCAGTTGTACTTTGGACAGCAGGCTTTACCATCCATGTATTATCTCTGCCGTTTCACCTGTTTAGGGTCGAACCCAGGCCTGGAGCCAATCCCACCTGCCACAGGGCAAGAGGCAGGATATATCCTGTACAGGTCACCAGTCTATCACATAAACAAGCAACAATTCACGCACAATATAAAATCACCAGTTAACTGCACGGGAGATTCATCGTATCTAATCGTCAAAAATACTTCAGAATTGAATGTTTGTATTTTATCAGTTTTATATATTTAAATGCTTCTTAAACGATTTACTTATTTGTTTGCTGTTTGTTATCTGAGACCAGCGCAGTAGTGGAGTGATCAGCTCTGTTGCCTCCCAGCCACAAGGTCTCTGGTTTGAATCCCTTTGTGGAGTTTGCATGTTTTAGCAAGTTCTTCTCACAGGGTAGAACCTGGGTTTTCCAGTTTTCTCCCACAGTCCAAAGACATGCATTAGGTTAACTGATGACTCTAAATTACCCATGGGTGTGAATGGTTGTCTCTCTGTGTTGGCCCTGAGGCAGTCCGGAAACCTGTCCAAGGTGGACCCCACCTCTTGCCCTATGACATACACAGAATAAATGGTCAGAGATTATGAGTGGATGTTTGTTATGTGCTTGATTGTTTTACTTGTGTGTGTCAGACCAGGGCAAACAGACATGATGAAGAGGATTTTAATTTATTTTAAATTTAAAAGGCAGATTTCCATTTTGCTTGAATAACAAAAAGCTCTTATGGTTTTGCCGTACTCCCATTACTAATTCATGTTATAGCACCTGCTGTGAGTCAGCATGTGTGGACAAAAGATGTATTGTTGCTTTACAAAAGTTCACTGAGTTCTACAAACCTGCCAGCTGCTCGGTACCTAAGTATAAACGTATCCCGTCGTCCTTCGTCTTTGCTCGCTGCTTTTATCACCGATGCGCCTGTAGTTATGTGTGCAGGGTTCTTGTTGAAGTTGGACACACAGAATAGATGGGGTTTTTAATTACTCCTCTTATCACACCGGAAACTGAACTGAAGTTCTTGTGTATAAGGTGCATGAAAGTCTTAAAACTGATCCATCGGGCCAGCAGTAAATGCAGCTCAGGCTCATTAGGTGCATGCGAAATGCAAAGTGAGAAACAGAGCGAGCGCAATACTTTCAAGGACATGTGGGACTCTGATTGTGTGTGTGTTTGCAAGTGCCATCGTACATTATGACTGCAGTCTATAAGCCCACAGCTGAAGCCACTGAAATGGAAATGTGTATTTAAATCTGCTCTTCCTACGCCTCAGGGCAGTTCAGTTTGTACTGGTGAACGCTCTCTTCGGTCCGCTATCACCAAATGAAGAAGAGCCCGATCCACCCCCTCATCCGTGATGTCACACCGATGAACAACTGCAGCTCCACGGAGGGGGAACTAAGGAACATGCAGTGGATGAGTGTGACGGTGCAGCTTCCAGAGGTGATTATCTTAGATTATCTTGGTTCTGCTTCACAATACTCACTGGGAAAGAAGGCTCAACATCTCCTAATCATTGTTTGATGTACTGACAAAAGATCAAATGAATCAGTGCACTGTGAAAATGCAGACACATCACCACCTCTGCACTCAGACACCAAAACACATGCAGCTCCGGTTACACGGTGATCCCACAGGAACGGCTTACATGAATGAACTTGCATTTACTTTTTCTTCTGCCTTGAGTGCAGGATTTAAAGTCCCCGCCACAGGTCTTGGTTCCAGGATTGAATATGTCCACTAGAAGCCCATGAACCACCTGTCCACAGATACATCAGACAGTGTGACAGAAGAGAAAAACAGCAGCTCAAGCCTAATTAAACTTGAGTGTTGGTTTGCATTTAGGAATGTGTTACTTGCGAAGGTTTGAGTGGAACCAGGTTCTGGCCCATCGGTTCTGGTCCTGGTGTTGTGCTGGAGACACAAACACAGAGAGGCTGCATGACCTGATCACGAGGTTCCCGCCTTTTTAACTTGCAGCTTGAATGAGCTGCAGTGGTGACTTTGGAATGGAACCGCATCTGGAGACTCACTCTGACACAAGAAAACACTAAATGACAATCTCATAAACCAAAGGTCTTGGGTTTGATCCCCTGTCCTTACACACACACAAAAGAGTTTGACTGTGTGTTTTGGGTGTGTTGTGTCTAACTTCACAAAACAGCGAGACTCTTTACAAGTTTTTTTACTTGTACGTTGCTTTGGATAAAAGTATCTGCTAAATGTCATGATCGAGTGAAGGTCAGCACTAGTGCACCTATCAACGGTGGGTTTTTTGATTTCTGCTTCTTAAAATTGGTTTGTTAAAACCTTTTGTTACTTCAAAGTCAATTTTTTTTTAAAAGGTCAACCTTTATGTGCCCTTGAGCCTTTCGTACAATCTAAATCTTCTTCTTTTTATCCTAACAAGCACATGGGTCTAAGTCCAATCAACTTTTCTACTGGAGTCCTGAACTGGAATAACGAGCCTAGAATAGATTGTTTCTACTATTAAACCACTTGGGCATTAAACATTAGTTTGATTACAAATTAAAAAAGTATATAATTTTTGACAAATCTATGAATTTCTAGGGATTTTGCCAAGACATCTGCAGAATTTCCCTAAGGCCTGCAGTGTTCAGATCTGGTGATTCAGATCCGGTGATTAAGCTGACCAAGTCATCAGCAGCTACCTTCATGTCCAGAGATTACTTACTTACTGAGGAATGTTTGGGTCATTGTCTTGCTGAAAAATTAAGTTATCCCGAATCATTCATTGCCTGTTTACCGTCCATTTACTTCCAGTCTTTTTTTAAGTAGCCATCTTGGTGTTGTCCAGAAATACAAAGTGTAACTAATCCAGATTACTTGTCATCATGCCCTGACACTGATTTTAAAGTCCATAATGCCTTTCTGTCCAAACTGGGAGGTATCAATGGTTTCAGTGCTCGAACGTTTGGAAATTCATTCAACAGTGTACGCTATTTAATGGAATCCAATTTTCCCGTTTATGTGATGTCCACGCTCTGTAATTTGCCCTCTAGAATTTGCCCCTGCCTAATTAAATTTTAAAGGACTGGCAGGGGAACTAGTCTTGGTGATATAAATTAACGAAACAAGCACAAGTACTCACACATATACAAGGTCAACAGCGCCTCATTGCGTCAAATGGGAACGTCTTAGGGTTTGATTCACTGTGGTGTCAACCGTGCAAATCGCCCTGTGGCTTTACCCTTCAGTCATGGAGTGTGAAAACGGAAACGTGCCAAACGTTGTAGCTGCCGTGTGACGCTGATTGCCAGTTCTAAACTAATCGGTGACACATTAATGCAACATAAATCTGTGATTTTATAAATGGGAGTCTGTCTTAGTCCCAACAAACCACTAATTTGATAGGACACAGCAGAAGGAGCTTTATCCTCCTCCATCCATTAGCCCAAACATTTACACTGTATCCGGGTTTGACTGGTCTATAATCGCAGTTGTAAATGGGTCAGCGGCAGGTACAAACTCTACAAGTTGTCTTTAACTCAACCATAACCCTGTGGTTTTAGTGCCTGACCCTAAACCAATCTTGTCTGGCAATGTAACGTGACCCTGAGGTCGCTTTCCCCTAACCCTGACACAGCTTGGGGGGCATCCACCATGTGGCACCTTGGGAACAATGGCACATCATAGTGATGGCACAGGCACCCTTTGGCATCACTATTCGATAAGTGGCTCGGCAGGACGATGTGAACGTGTGTCTCTGGCATCACTATCATACTTGGGACGTAAAAACGTGGGACAATTTGACACCTTGGGACGTGTCGCTAATGTGACTGAGATGGGAGTGTGTTGCCCATGCGAACTGCACAGACACAGAGTCACCAATTAAACCATCCTGCATAGCTGTGGACTCTGGAGAATATCCCCGGGCTTGTCTTCAGTTTTTAACTATTGCTGCATATGCAAAGAAGAAATAATGAAATGCCCCAAGTAAAGCGATGCCAGCAAATCAAAGGCGCCTGTGGCTGCGATCGAGTAACTAAATCCACCTGTGACAGCAGGTGCATCCACACAGTGTTTTCACCTGCTGTGTCTGATAAGAGCTGCCCCCCCCCTTAGAAACTCAGTTGTGATCTTGTTGTTTGGGTTCGGGAAACTCATCGACAGATTATGAGGAAGTGGAAGAGCTGCACAGACACACAATGACCACGAATGAGCCTATCATGTTGTTTTTTATGTTTTAGGATTTTTGATCTGTCATAACATGGTCGTCTCATATCATGTCTTTTTTGCCCCCCCCATCACGTCACAAAGTTACCTGAAGTTTGGTGACGTCACGTGACCATCAGCCCAGCTCTTCTTCTTCACACTGAGCAGATGCCACATTAAAGGTTTTTGGTTTTGGTGGTTCGGTGCTAGAACTTTCCACAGTTTTATTTGCTGCGTTTAATTTGCTCAACGTGTCCGGCTATTAGAACAGTTTCTATCATCGATGTCGTACATGAAAACGAATAATTCTTTGTTAATAAGCAAATAAAAATATTTAAAGGGAGGGAAAGATGATTGGACACGGAGGGTGGAACAAGGGGGACGAAACGGAGAGAAAGTGTGAATGAAACAAACTGCGGCGGGAGACGGAGACCAGGAAGCAGAGGTGAGTGAACTCTGGCGGCGGAGTGAGCGAGCGCGGGAGGAACAGAGTCGGAGCCCATTGGTGCCGCAGCGGGAGCGACCGTCACACGGACCGTCAGCGGGGTCGTCACTGGGGGGGGGGCCGCCGCCGCTCGCTGTTTAGCGACATACACGCCGGGGGAGAGAGAGAAGAAGGGGGGAGGAAAAACCCAGGGAGACTGGCTTTATCCGCTGTGGCTGTCGCCTGCGTGGCACCACCTCCGCCGGACAGGATCTACTGCCCCCACCATCACCAGCCCTCTCCATCATCCCCCATCACCTTCATCGCCTCCTCCTCCTCCTCCTCCTCCTCATCATCATTTGGACCTCTGCTCCTCTTCCTCCGTGCTCTTCATCACCATGCCGGGTTGGCGGAGGAACCTCACTTTCTGTCTGCAGCGGATGCACGAGGAAGGTAGGAGAGCAAAACAAATGAACGTGCGCCCGTCTTTGCGCCATAGCGCGTGCGCGCGTGTGTGTGTGCGCGCGCGTGTTTCATCGCTGTTTGAATTCGCGGCTGAAATGTGAGCAGTTTGTTTGTGGAGACACTTTGAATCTTCGCCGTTTCCGCTTCATGTGTTCAGAGTTTTTTGCTCCGCTGGAAGTGAGTGAGTGAGTGTGTGTGTGTGTGTGCGCGCGCGCGTCGTTGCTGGCGCGTGAGTTCTCTGGGCTGATTGAAAAGCACCTGCAGCTTCGGTAATTGTGCGCGTTTGTGCGCACGTGTGAATTCTACGTGTGTGTGTGCGTGCGAACGTGCGTGTCTGTGTTCGCGCGCGTGTGTGTGCGTGGATGCGCTGGGAGTGTTGGAGCTGCGCGCCGTGCGCACACGTGTCACTACGGGTTTGTTCCGCCGTTTCAGCGGCGATTGCGCGAGGCTACTGATGCTGGCGGGTCAGGGTGCGTGCGCGTGCGTGCGTGCGCGTGTTGGTACAAGAGCGGGAGAAGCTGCGTGTTGGTCCTGCAGCATGAACACGGTGGAGGGCGGATTGTGATGGTGTCGGTCAGATACAGTGCGCACATTTCAGTTCATGGGAGAAATCCTTTGTCAGTAATACAAAAACCAGATGAAAATCTGGTGATTGTCCAATGGTAAAATTTACAAGCTGTTGTCTCTTTAATTAAAGGAATCCTTGTGCGTTGTTTCTATAATAATCTTAAAATTAATTTGTTTTTCTAACACCTTCAAACTGCTGTGACTATCTTGTTGCAGCACAGAAGAGCTTGACTTTGTCTCATACTGCTGTGGACACTGTTGTCCACAAAGACGGTCCGTTCAAACCCGGGCTGCTGCGGGTGGCTCTGTGTTGGCATCTTAATGCCACAGTGTGCTATTAAAATGTTAGACCACGACGCCTCTTTCCTGTTTCAACGTCACATAAAAATCCTCAGTGCACAGGGTCTGGTCCCTAAACAAATGGATTTGTGAGCCTGGTGTGAAAAGAGCACAACAGACTAATCCACACAGACAACTCACAGAGCCTGAACACCGAGGGACGAATTGGGCTGTCGATTGCAAGCCACGACATACAGACCCTAAACTAATGGCTTTGTGCTTGAATTGGAGCAAATCCCTGCAGCCAGGTTCCGAAATCTTGTGCAAAGCCCTGTCAGATAAGAGGGGGCCGTTTCAACAGCAGCACATAAAGGCCCAGGTACTGGGAGGACATCCTCAGTGATTGCAGAGTGACGTTCAAGTGTCCATAAACTGGCCCAGCACACATAGTATGTGGTGACTGAGCCCTGCAGAGTTACTGCCAGTGATGCATCAACGTTCACGACATTAACTGGTGTGGAGATGTTTCCTGTTGTGTGTGTGTGTAAGTGTAAAATCTGCATTCTGCACTGGAACAGTTGCACTTATTAGTTCCATTATTGCTACGTCGGTTGCTCTATGTCAGAGTAACTCGTGCATCAGCTGACTGCGTGTGTCCAAACTCTCAGGATGATTATCTATCTGCGGTCGTGCCTGGGTGAGAATGAATGTGCAGGATGGATGCCAGTTTGTGTGTGTGTGTGGCACATGTTTGAATTAGGTGCATGTCGGTATTTATGTGTGTGGAAGTACGCGACAAAGTGTGTGTGTGTGAGAGAGAGGCAGCGACAGAGACATTGAGCGACAGTTCTGTTTGGTATGTGTAAGTGAGAGATGCAGCTTTTACATTTGTATGCTGGGTGCACACCGATAAGCGCCTTACGGGCCCACGAGGGGCTATTTGTGGCCCCCGACTGTGTCCGTCCTTCGTTTTTAATGAGTGAGGCCTTCACAGACCGGTACAAACCTGTGAAAAGGAGCTGAGTGCATCCTCTCCTCACTGCTGGCTACTCTTGGGCAAGGCACTGCTCCCCCAGTGACGCAGTGGGTAGGTAGCGCTCGCCCATCAATACTACAGTTGTTGGTTCAATCCCGGGCTCCTCGGGTCACATGTTGAAGTGTCTTTAAGCAATACGCTGACCCCCACTTAGTTGCTGAGTGTTGGCCGGTGTGTTTGAACGGGTAAATAAGAAAAGTGTTATAGGAGTGCAGGTCATTTAGCATTCACTGGAACTGTTCAGTGTCAGTGAAGTTTGCGATTCCTCCTGTGCAGGACAGGACTTTGCATACAGTGCCTGTAAAATGGATTTAACCCCCTTGGAAACTATGTGCGCCAAGTTGTGTTACGATCATCATTGAAGTGCACGACATCTGTCAGACCCTGGTCTCCTCTGAAAAAGTGCTCTGGTAAAACAAGGTACCACCCACCACCCCGTGTACTTACCTTTTTCATTTTATTTAGTGCATCAGTTACTGCCCTTTTGATATTATTATTTTAAAGGTGGTGATTTTAAAAGGGTTAAGTTTGGTTTTATACTTAATTCACTTCTTTTCACATGACATGAATGTCTTTTTGTACATAAAAAAAGTCTAATTAAATTCCTCCATGGTTCCATGGGAAGATACAAACTTCCACGGGGTAAATACTTTCCATTTACACTGTACATACAGACACAAAGTACTTTTCTGTTTCCCTCTCATGTTGCACATGTAATTTACATATTCTTCTTCAGCTGAAGATTTCTGACAAATGTGCTGCTGGGAGAAACTACAGTTAGTCTCCACATGTTGCTTTTCTCTTTTATGTCTCAGTAACTGGTTAAAGACACGCCATGGAGACGTTGGGAGACCGTGACTGTGCTTTTTGGAAGATGATTGTCAGATTTGGTTGGCCAGCCTCAAACCAATAACGCTTCACGCTTCACGGAGGGCACCATTACCTCTGCGCCGCAGCTGAATATTACAATCACAGCAACGCACTTGTTTTCTGCGTGCGTGCAGTTTAATGGAAATGACCACTGTGCGACGCGTTTATAAGCAGCTTCACCACCACTGTGTAACAGTTGTTTTATCACAGTATCTCGTTCCCCTGCTGAAGGACAGATTATGGATAAGCGAGCATGCTACGAGTGTGGCAGAGAGAGAGAGAGAGAGAAGCGAAAGCCGCAGAGGAAACAGAGCAACTCCATCCATCATGCCAACGATGGAGGGAGTTTAAGGTTGCAAATAATATTGGCTTCTGTAATCAGCAGGAAAGACAGATGAAAAAAAAGGACAAGAAGACAAAAAAAAGCAGTGAGTGAGAGAGACCTGAGAGGGAAAGTCATAAGAGAGAAACAGATAAAAAAAGAGAGAGGAGTGTGAAGGAGAAAGATAGAAGGCCCGGTTTTGAGTCCTTATCAGTCGAAGGAGGAGATCCCATTAATCAGGAGAGTAGAACATCAAATAATGGGCTGGTTGGTGGAGAGCAAGTCTGCAGTTGTGTGAGTGTGCAATAAACTGAGAGTGTGTTATTGAGCTCCAAACCCCCAAAAAAGCCTTTTTTTTTAATAAGGCTTAGCTGTGTTATCGAGAAGACAGGAAACTGAGGAGAGGAGGAGGTCAGAGGAGGAGACAGGAGAGGATGAGGGAGGACGAGCAGAAAGACACGAGTCAGAGGGCATGACGTAGCGCTGAAGGCGCCACTGGCAGCGTTTGACACCAGTCTGCCACTGGAGTGTTCGTCACTGGGCGTTGGGGAGGAGAGCGAGAGGACGAGCAAACGCAAAGAGCTGAATCGTAATAACGGGAACTTTTCCTCAGCAGCTTGTTGAAGTACAGTATATTTCATGGATGATGATGGACTTGCTCCCTCACATTTATTTAAAAAATGTTTTAAAACCAAACCACAGCTGTTCCAGAACCTCTTGTCGTTGTCTGTTTAACGTCGCACTCACGCGGGTTTGGGTTCAGTACGTTGCTGCCCAAACACGGTCTCTTTTTTTAAATGTAGTTGAATTGGTATGTGCTCGTCTTTCTCATGGTTCGCAGGCTGCACACTCACACAGAACTTCTTCAAACTTAAGAACCATGTGACCTTTTTTTCACAGTTTAGACTTTAAAGTCAAAAAATAATAATTAATGAAGAATTTTGCCTTATCTCTTAGAATTTGGATTTAAGCCGTCAGAGTTCACTGGGTCGGCCCGCGAGACGCACATAATTAGCCTTTTTTCACGATTCCGCCAGTCTATCCCAAACAAACTATACCTTGTTAGAAAGCGGTTACAGATTACATGCTTATCTCTCAACAAGGAGGAAAGATTGGGATGTCTTCTACAAGTTTTTGTCCCACAACAAACTTCACAGATTGATATAAATGCACGTGGTTTGTTGTAATGCTGAAATTTGGCACCAGTCTTTTAAATTGCCAGTTGCCTTTTTGCAGCTCTTGCTTTTCACATCGGCACAATGTCATTGTGCAGCTTGAGGTTCTGACTGAATTGTCTCAAGGGTTAGAAAACAAATGTAGGTGACAGGAAATATTTTAGTGTCAAATGTTGCACAATGCGACGCATCATGAGTCCTAATCGTGTTTGTAGTCAGTGTATCTGTAAATTGTAATCTTGTCAATGTATGTTTTTTTTTTTTTTTTTGGACCCTAGGAAAAAAAGCTGTTACCTTGGCAGTATGCAATGAGAAAACCCTCACACAAATGTGTGTGTGTGTGTGTGTGTGTGAGTGTGTGTGTGTGGAATGCGTGTAGCCGTAGGTTAGCAGTGGGCGAGAGCGGCAACGCTGCTTCAGTCATAATAGGATCTGACGATGAGTCACGCAGAGCAAAAACAACAAGCGCTCTTCTCTTCCCTCCTCATCTTCTCTTCCTTAGTTACCGTCTCATCTCACTCTCTGTCGCCTCTTTCTTCTCCCTCCTTTTTCACTCTCCTCTCGTTCTTTTCTTTTTCATCTTTCCACATCACCCTTTTCCTTATCTCGTCGTGCATCGTTCCCTCTTGAACATGCTCTGTTTGCCTCTAGTTGCTTTGCTTTGTGTCTCATTTTCATCCTGTCATCTGCCACATTTTAGCTCCTTCCTCTGTATTTCAGATGGTTTTCTGTATGTCATATTTGCTCCTGATGTCTCATTATTTACCATGTTCTTTGTTCTTTGTTCTATTTTACATGTTCTGCTTCTTTAACTCTTCTGTGATACTACTGTAAATGTGTGTTTGATGACGCTTACTGCCATCTGTGCGGAGCGTTAGCGTTTACACATGACTCCGTACCGTGGAACAGTTGCATTAGTGTGTAGAGTGGCAAAAGGAAAAGCAAATTTATTTTGAAGGAACTGAACACATTAAGCATATGTTGCTAATTTATGTATTAGGATGTAATGAAAGTGTTATATATATTACAAACTACCTGCCTTCCTTGTTGCTTATGAGAGTCATGTGACTCAGACCTGGGTCAACAAGATGTGTGTAAGACGTTGGGGAACCAGGGCAACCTGATGAGAAGTGGCCTACTGGAGCAAGAACGAGACAGAAAGCGGATGCTGTCACCACCAAACTGGGGGCTTGACACACTGGGATTAATTCAACTTGTCTCCTAAAAATGACACACGTATTCTACAATTACATACCTGTGCGATTGTGTGTCCAATCGTTTTCTGGAAACATTTCCTTGATACGTTCAGCAACAACGCATTTGCAACTCACCGTACGTTATCGAGCGTCGGACCACCCTACCCTGTTGTCTGACACCTGGAAATGTCATTGCGATTTTTGTTGACAAACCACAACGCGAAATAGTAGCATTGTATGTGTTTTCACAAGCATAAATCGGCCTCGACATCGTCACTAGTCTCTCTGAGTCGTGCAGAACTCAGCACATGCTTGAGAGCACGGACAGAGCCAGAGTGCACACCTCACCCTCTACATACACTCGATTTATATACTCTACCTACACTGACACATTTGATTTGAACAGCTGACTTTAAAAGAGAACTTTCGAAAGCTTCCTCTGATCGTGAAGGCCGTACTCACGCTAGGCACGGTTTTCTTGTGTCCGAGCGTGTCTCCATTATGTGTTAGTTTTGAAAGGAAGCTCTTGTCCTAGACGACATCACGCACATACAGTAAATGAAATCACTGGCAATGGAAAAATGGACCTGCTGCAGCTGCGAGACGGAGTGGAACAAGGCCGAGGGTCGGTTAGTTCAGTTACATCACGGCTCCTCTAACCGCACGCGAGGCATAATCAGATCTCCTTCCTCCGGCATCGTTAGGGACAATCGTAAAGGTGAGACGATCACCTGCTTTTCAACCTGACCGAGAAACCGGATCGACAACGTGTGCTTTGCACAGCGGTCACGGTACTGGTCAGAATTGTAATTTCCAAGACTGAGCAACTGCAGATTGTTTTTCACCTTGCGGCCCCACACATACGCGCTCAGTTGATGTAACAGTGCGGCTGACCCGCTGTCTGTCTTTCGGCCTCCTTGTTGATTAAAGACTGTTGTGCTTGTCCCAGGCTGATTGCTTTCCGACGCACTCCTCTGTGTGACCGAACGCACACCTCAGAGCCTCTTGAGCAAAGAGCAATTGCATTTTTTTTATTTTTTATTTGTTTCATGATCCGTGTGCTCTCGAAACCTATTTGAGTCACACTGTCTCACGAACACATTGTCGTCGGCAAGTTTTCTTTTTCTTATTCCCAGAAAAATGTCGTTTTTGCAGAGGTATGTGGTTTCCTTTACCAAACTGAGATTAGCCCCTATCCCTGCAGACAAGAGATTTATGAGGCCCAAAATGAAATTTTTGCGAGTGCGTGACCCAGACGGAAGGTTTTTTAAAAGCGCTGTGAAGCATTGTTCCGTGACAAAGGCTCCACACCGAGAGGCTTGATTTCTATCGTTCCTCATTTGTTTCAGAGAAATTTCACGACTTTTGA
The DNA here is from genome assembly GCA_033026295.1 of Channa striata. Taxonomy (NCBI): domain Eukaryota; kingdom Metazoa; phylum Chordata; class Actinopteri; order Anabantiformes; family Channidae; genus Channa; species Channa striata. Next base: position 3,158,328 of record CM065168.1, read on the forward strand.
TGGTGCAGAAGCCTGTAGGAGTCCCTGGATTCCCATATCACCAAGGTCATCAACTTATCAATCGCACTCGTTCATCACTTCCTCCTGCTTTTGTCTGAGCTGCTTCGCTGACTTATTTATTTTGTGCTTGTGTTTAAGGACAGGACACTGAGAGGTGAAAGACACAGTGGGGATGTTATAAAGATTCTGGACGGAGGGTTGCGGAATGTCAAATCTTCTTATCCTTTCTCTGCATCCTTGTTTATCTACCGCCATATACTCCAGCTTTTTGTCTCCAGTGTGCACAATAAAACCCAAAGCTCTTTGCCCCCCCCCCCCTTACGCAAACCCACACATTCAATCTGCTGCTCTTCGACACCCCATACATCTATGTGCTTTCAGTCTGTCTGCATCTCTGCTGTCATTATCTGCTTGCAGAGGCAATCATTCGTCTTGAGCGGGGTGCTTCATCTGTGCTCATGTTCATTTGTCCTCACTGCGTCCTAAATTTAAATTGCTGCATGCCCTGCTACACCTACAGCCGCTGCCCTCATATACCCCCATGTACCATATCTCTAGAATATCTCCCTGCTCTGCCGGACCTGAAAAAAACCGTGGAGAACTACTGTACTTTGAGGTCCTGCCTCTGCACCCTTTAATTGTGCGTAACCCTTTTATTTAGTTTGAAACTGCTCAGCTATGATCTGCTCCTCCCACTGCTCTGCTCTATTGAACCTTGATGTAGCCACATCCTGTTCCATCATGTCCTCATAACGGCAAACTGTAGATTAGATGTAGATGAGTTACACAGTGATAAGCGATGGATGTTGATGCCTGACGATGACGAATATTTGGTTGCGGATTCGAATGATTATGTAAGTGAGAAATAATTGATCCAAGTATGTAAAGGTTAGAAGAGCCTGCTTAGAACAAAGGTCAAATCGAGTCCACGTTTAAAGCTTGGAAATAAATGCAAGCCAACCGTGACACCTGAGTCAGTGACTGACCCGGACACTTCTCAACTCTCCCATTTTAAGGTTTTCACTGACATAACCGCTGCTCCTTTGGTCTACGCTGACAGAGTAGATTTGTTTCTACCGCCAGGTACTGTGCAGGTGTATCCTGGTGTAGCTCTTTGAACTTCCCCGCTGTAGACCCCTTTAGTGCCTTCGTCAGTAACATCACAATGTTACCTGGAGGCAAAAAAAAGGAACCAAATCGGAGACAAACATGAATCACGTACAGAAAATGAATCGCCTACAGAAAATATAATTTTTGCTATGTTGTAGCAGAATTGAATCCCGTAAAGGCTCTAACGAAGCTGATGAAGTTCCCTCTCCAGGGTCTTCTGTGACTCTGTCCCGTACTAACAGCACCTTCCTGATGTTTGCAAATTATATTCAGTCTCCTGGAAATCAGATATTCCCTGTGTTGTTGAGGCAAGTCGACCTATAATTGCCTTTGTGTGCGTGTTTTACGCTAAGAATGTAACCCAGCACAGCGCAGTCAGCACAAAGATTAACCTCTCAGCCTCTCAGCCGCAGCGCTAGTGCTGCGTTCGGACACAGTACAGAGTGTAAGCTATGAGCATTTATGGAAATTGTGATGCTCATATTCCTGCCCACCACATCCTGTATTACCTGATTACTGCCCATCTAAACCTGATTGACCATCCTCTTCATTTCTGTCATAACATTTAAACCTATGTCCGCGGTTGCGACCATTTTGATGAGCACAAACTTCATATGTGATAATTTTTCTGTTTTGTGCGACACTTTTAACATTTATTTCGGTTGTTATTACAACACTTGCACATGCATTGCTGGTCAAATGATGTAGTTTAGTCTTATTACAAATAGTTTGTGGGCCTTACCTGAACCCCAAGAGCCTGACTCAGGTTCTGCTGTAGTGTCACTCATCCCTTGGTTGTGCTAAATCATTTCCCTCCCATCTTTTATTGAAGACTCATCAAATCCATGTATTAACTAATAATATGACTTTCCCCAATAACCAATAGTTATAGAAATCTAGTAATATTACAGTTACTGCTTCCAAAACACCTATTGTTACTTTTGTTGTCGCTACATGAAAGACTGATTTGAAATCATATTCGTAGTGGCGCTTGCACAGGTCACTATTAGCAATTGAGGAAAAAATGCAAACATGCAAATAGACAAAACACTAGCAAATGAAAAAAGCGACTTCTAATTTGAGAACACAGATACAGCATTAAGAACTAACACTGTGAGCCGCCACTTCATTGGACAGCCCAGCAATGTAGAGCTCCCAGAGATACACCCCAACAAAATGAGGCTCTTCAATGGCTAAACAATTAAAAGAGGATTTTAATTAAGAGCAGCTACAACGAGGAGCAAAGGATTAACCAAGCTTGTATCTTCATGTGTGAATGTGTGTGAATGTGTCCCCTGTCTTTCCCACCCCAACCCTTCGGAAAAGTAACAACGCGTAAAGCAATGAGTTACTTTTTAAAAAGACTAATCAGTAATGAGTAACACAATGATTTTATGAGTAACTAGCCCAACGTTGCTCTCGAGCAATGGATGAAAACGTTCTGCGCCCTCACTATTGCACTACAAAATCCGGCTGCAAGATCCACTACATAAGCTAGAGCTCAGCAGTATTGCAGGGGATAAGAGAAGTGTGTGTGTGTGTGTGTGTGTGTGTGTGTGTGTGTGTGTGCGCAGTGGCGATGGGTTAAAGGTGGGAGGGGAGCATAGAGCCAGAGAGAGTGATGGAAAAGGGAATGAGCTTCAGACAGAGAACGAAAGAAGCCGTAAGGGAGCGAGTGTAAGAGGGAAAAGGGGGGAAAAAATTATCGAATTTTAAAATGCCCTTTTATCGATCCACTGGTGGAAAGATACGGCTGCATTTGAATGTGTCAAAACACAGACTTACATCAGCTTTTATTCTCCCTTGATAACGACAAGAAAACAGCAACATCAAAAGCTTTGGAATGAAAAGGCAAACAGGCGGAGAGAGACGGACGTCTACAGCGGAGAGATGGACGAAATAAGTGCTCGGCGTCTCTTAGCAGACGAGGCGTCTGCGAACATCGTATTTAACCCCTGATCTCCAGCGGTTCTGCTGGTCCTTCAGACAGGCGGGCGATGAGCCGTCGGTTTGACTGATGGAGCCGGTAGAAATTAGATGATCAAACAACATTTCAGGGCTTTTAAATACTTTTGTGTTCAATGGGGCAAACGCAGCGTGAAACATTCCCACTCACACACGCACACACACACACACACACACCTGTCAGGAATTTAAAGTCAAAGTCTAGAGATATTAACATCATGTCTTCACACCGTGGGAGGAAACTCGAGTGCCCAGGTAACTATTTCTTGAACTCCTTTTCTTCTGAACTCACTGCTCCTGTGATTGGAGACACGAAGCCTCAGGAAAGTCACTTGAACCATTTTTAATTTGTACAGAAAAGTCTAAGGGTGATCACGTGTCCCCTCACGTGAACATTTTACGAGTCAGCTCTAACATTTACCTTTGCATTCAGTTTAGGCACATTCTTACATTTATTGCAGGAATACTTTAAAGCAGGGGTCTCAAACTCAATTTACTTGGGGGCCGCTGGAGGCAGAGTCGGGGTGAGGCTGGGCCGCATCAGGTTTCCACAAGAAAAACTTTTAAATAATTTTAATCTTCTCAAATGTCTTTATTTTTTATTTTTAACACAAAATAATATGAAAAAATAAATAAACAAATTAGAAGAAAATAAATAAGAAATTAATAAGAAAATCAATCAATCAGTAATAAGTAAATAAAATAATAATAATAATTATAATAATTAGGATTCAAATGTCTGTATTAACAGTTCTTAAAGTTTTCTTTAAGCTGTCGCGTTGAAGTTTCAATCAAGTGTTTAGCCGACGCACAAAGAACGTCATTTCCTCAATGTACGTCATTTCCGTTCCGTTCCGATCATAACAAACTCGCGGGCCGCACTAACATTAAACTTTAATAATAAGGTGGGGGCCACAAACTATCGGCTCGCGGGCCGCAATTGGCCCGCGGGCCGCGAGTCTGAGACCCCTGCTTTAAAGTGTTTTATGAATCACAGTTGTGTTCACAAATGTTGACAGTCAGTTTCACCTTTTTGGAATTCGCTTAAACACCAAATGAAACACTATGACGCTCAGCTCTCCACTTTTAAACGTTGATGCACGTTATCAACTGTAAAAAAGTCGACAAAGTCTTTGTGGGGATGAGGTCAGGGCACGTGGTAGCAAGACGCAGGACGTTGAGAGACCTTTGTTTCCACGATCTTTCCATAACCTTAACATTCTCGTTTTTGTGCCTACATTATTTTATGGGGAACAGTATCACATTATACCGACCTGCTGAGGAACTTGGCCCACAGTTATGGCGTTAATAAAATCAGCTGTTGAATGAAGTGACTGGGGACTTCAGCTGTTTCACAACAGATGTTCATAGCTGCATTTAAAATCCACCAAAATGTCTGACTGTTGTTGAAACAATCACATTTCCAACAAAACCCATAGCTTCAGCCGTTTCTCGTGTAATCAAGGTTGCGAATCCCAGTAAACTGTCCCTGAATCAGCTAAAAAAAGGGTTTAAAACAAAAATATCATCAGACGTTAAATTAAAAACAAAAGCTCCTAAAGGAAGAAAAGCAAGAGACAAGGCAAATCAAAAAGACTGAGCAGGAAAGATTAAATTCAACTGTCGGGCAAACTCCACGTAAAATGCGACTCAGGTGAGGCTGAGGACGAGCTGGCAGCTCCCTGTTTAAAAAAAAAAACACACGACAAATGAGGAGCATGTGGAGAATTTATTACTCCTGGGGATGACAAATTTGCATTCAGATAATGTTGGCCATAATTCACAGTTTCATCTGAGAAGAAAACACACTTAGCGGTTATGATTCTATGTCTCTACTAATGGTCACGCGAGAGGGAGAGAGATGCCTCGCAGACGACAAGGCCACTGGCACATTTCAACTCCCGCACGGCCGAATTGAGCAGTTTCTCAAGTGCATAATACTGTCAGGTGATTTTATTAAACCCCCCCAAAGAAACAGCTCTCTAGTTGAGTGTGTGTGTGTGTGTGTGTGTGTGTGTGGCTGCGTTCACAGTCCATGTGTGTTTTGCACTTGTGGCCCTAAATGTCTTTTAAACTGTGTTGAAACTTTGCTTCTCTCGGCTCGTCACTGCGCAAATGTGTTTGCGTTTGTGTGCGACTGCTGCTCGCTTTGGATGGGGGGGGGGGTGTGAGATGAGAGTGTGTGTGTCTGTGTGTGTGTTAATGTGTGGCCCCTTCTGCTCTGCAGCTTTAGCTCGCTGACCTACAGACAGACAGGGCAGCTCCACAGAGAGTCATGCCTTATGGCCCTTTGTGTTAACTGTGTGCGCACACACACGTGTTTGTGTCCCGATTCCTGTATCTCCGTACGACAGTGTTGCATTTGTGGCTCTTGGTGCACGTGCGGCGCGTGCACGTGATTCCGTCGTGCGTCACTGCTGAGGTGGGCTTGTCAGTGCTCATGTCGGCACTTGTCTCTGTGTGTGTGTGTGTGTGTGATCGCCGTGTGTTGCCCACTCACTGTTCACTACGTGTGTTTTTTTAATCTGCTCACACATTTAGAATGGATTTTCACATCTGCTTTGTTTGGCTGTGGCCTCGGCTTTGGCTCCGTCGTTGCTGCACGTTTCAAAGTTCCACATCTCTATCCACAATCTTCCCATCGTTAACATTATCCTTTCTGTGGCGCCACTCTATGCCAAATTAAAAAGGCTCGTTTTATGCTAAGATGCAATATCTGCGTAACATTTGGCAGTGCCATCTGCTTGTCCAAACACGCTCTAACACTGTTGGTTCCCTCTTTATGCTTCCCCTGCACAAATGCCTATTGACAAGATCAGCACTGGAGCCACTTAAACTGACAGCGTGCACACTGAGCACCGAGTGGCCTGGTGGCTGCCAATACTGCTTCATCATCCCCTGGTTGTAAGTTCAGTTCAGCGCTATGAGGAAAGAGTTTCACCCTGACAAATAGACCAACGTGGTAATTGCATTTCCATTCGTATTCCAGTGTTGTTTTGAAAAAAAATGAGCGAATGACAGGTGTGTAAAGTTGCACAGAAGCTTTGCCCAGTTGCTGGCAGCAGTGCAGGTGCTGCCTGCGCCTGCCCCCGGCTGCATCGCTCACCGCCAACAGTGTGGTTCCAACTGTCCCACCTTGCACCAACATATCCGCTTTTTGTTTTCTGCCGTAATATGGGATCCTGCCGCACAGTGTCCAGTTTGTGTGAGTACAGTGTTACTGAAGTATTGTATGCTCGTGTTTAGGCAGGAAGATCCGAGGGCGGGTGTAACGCAGGAAGATTTTACACAATATATGTTTTATTGCTTTAAACAATTTCCTGACCCTAATGTCAGTGGGTTTCTCGTCTGGAGCGAAGCAGCCACGGGCATAAGAACAGATCTCGATCCTTTTCCCAACCCACTCCTTGCAACTCACTATTCATCAATAAAAGTTTGCATCATTGACAAAATAGGTTGCGTCGAAACAAACTGAATTACTTTTTAGTTTGCTTCGAAAACATAATTGCGTTTGCAGTGTGTGGAAATGTATTGATCAGAATTTTCAATAATTCAATAATAATAAAAAGTATGAATCTGATTTCAGTTCACATGTGCTCACAAATAGTGTGTGCACATGGTTTGTTTGGGCTGTTTCTCGAAGTCAGCAGGAAGATGTCGACTCTCTGTGTGTCTGTGATTGGTGGCCATTGTAATGTTAATATTAATTATTACATCGTAAACGTTGATGCTATTTTACTTCAGTAGAGTAGCAATTTACAAAACACACTTAAAGCTTAAAAGATTTTAAGATTCACATGTCTACCATTATTGTTTGAACGTGAAATAAACATATTTATTGTTTGATATTTTGCGTTTGATGCATAGAACCCGTGGTTATAGTCCACCACCTAATGTTTGAATTCTGCCACTGAATTTCTATAATGGAATGATTCAGGATGTTTGCTCTGCATTTTACTTGTTCTGCTGCTTTCAGGTTAATGGGTAAAATAAAAAAAAAGCGAGAGAGATTATAAGAAAAAAGCAAACCAAAAAGTAAAAGACGAGCACAACACATCACATATTTATTCAAATGTCAGTGCATTCGCTTAAGTAAAAGTCTATAAAGGGAAGCATCCATTGTGGTTGCTGGCTGTTTGCTGGCTTGGCTTAACTTCTTGTGCAGATTCCAGGCAGTTCCTTAATTAGGTTTCAGTTAATTGCACACCCACATGCAGCTTATAAGTCAATTATAGGCTAAGCTGGTCGCCGGCTGCAGAAAAGGGCTCACACATTCACTTTGGTGCTCACACAGAGCACCGCCACCCAGCATCGTGTCTCATTGCTGCCGCATGCACGCTGCCAAACTAATCATTTCCACAGTTGTGAAGTGAAATGAGGTTGTGTGTGTGTGAATGCGCTTCTTTATATTTAGTCAAACAGTCGACGTGCAAGTGGCCTACATTTTGTTACCGAGCTACGACTGAACAGGAAAAACACCGTTTTAATTTACGTGTTGTGTCATTTATTGTGACATCTTATGGTCTTATAATACCAACCATATTTGCACATCAATTGAACGTTATACAAAAGACCAACCCGTATTTGGTGAAATGCTACACCTGCTGTTCTACGTCGCACAGCAGTGCTGCCAGATAACCCGTTTTTTAAGTCAAGGTGACTGTCTGAACATAAACGCACAATAAAGTTCCTTGTCACGTAAAAAATGTATCTGGTCTTTTCATATGTGCTTTTTTATTCCGTCTATCATCTGTTGTCACTACATAGGATGAAAAACATCTTAGAATCCTCCGTAAGTCCAGTGAATCTCCTTCTGATCATATGAGCCCATAGTGTCCATAAGGAGACGTGTTCGCAAACACAGGTTTGCACTTCCACAGACTCCTTCACAATAAGAGCCGCCTGGCGTTTTGAAGATCGAATGCTTTTAATGTGAAGGTAAGTGGTAAGAACAGTTTTTCCAACAGGTGACCACTGCCCCATAAACAGAAGTGACCTTTTACTGCAGCCTAGAAGCTGCTCAGTGTCTCCACGTATACGTTTCCAGGCTCGTGTCCCCTGTAAATGTCAGCAGCCAAACGTATAAAGTTAAAGTCAAGCCAGGTCAACTTTCCTGCCACCAGTGAACTACACGGGGCCGTAAACTGAGCCTGTTGGCTTAAAGGAGGCTCGGAGTTTTCGGAATTACTGAACATTCATACAATGAAACTGTTGTTTCATAGAAGAGGAAAGGTAATACCCAGTCTGACTGTGTGGCCATACTTATGGCTAGTTTGTGTTGTTCTTCTATCGGTGGCTTATTATAAGCATAATTCAATCATAACTACTTAAATGGGGAAGTCAAACGTCTCTTGAGCATGTCTGGCTTCATCGTTTGGGGCCACTGTACAAACATGGTGGTCTATGTGAAGAGGCGACGTCATTTTAAAAGAGGCTCATTCTAAGCTAAGATGTAGGAACAGCTTTTATTGTCACGTGATTAACTTATCCTGTTTGATGTGGGTCTAGAACATATCCAGAGTGGAACCAGAACCAGAGGGCTCAGAGAAACCTGGTTATGAGTATAAATGTCCATAATAAATGTTTATAATTTGCTTCCTGTGGATGCGCGGTTTAAGTTCAAAGCTCTGTCTCTTGACTACAGGGTGGTCAACCCAACAGCTTCCGCTTGCCTCAACTCAATCATTCAGGTCCACAATCCCTCCTGTCTGCTGCGCTCTGATAGAGAACGGCGTCTGGTGGTCCCAGCGCCACACAGAAGACACCGAGGAAAACTGCTCGGCTCAGTGATCCCACGATGGTGCACACTCAGCGAGTTAAAAAACAGAACACTTCCGCGTCTGCCTTTGCACTTTAAGTCAGATATAAGATGCTTCAGCTGTGTCGGCTTTGAAGGCGTCTGCAGACGAACTGCAGCTCGCCTCGCACCGAACTCCACACATCGTCATCACTTTCATGTACGGTAGTGCACGCAGAAACGTGACCGCATATTTGACCGTGTGCGCTGGTTGTACAGCAGATTATTCTCGCCTGTTGGGCCTGGTTTTGATCTAAATTGGAAGCCCCTGAAAAAACCCACACCATCGAACAGGTGTTGGAGCTTTTCAGTATTTTAAAGAGACTCTTTGACATTAGTGCTACTTCAAACTGAGGGTCTGTTTGGCTTCCTGTGCAGTGTTGACGCAGTGGTTGTCTAATACACCCAGCTGGTCTGCGATGTGTGAGAAGGAGGAAGTAGGCAACACACCAATTTTCATGCTTGCCACAGGTGACAATCCGACACACTTGGCTATGTCGACAATATGGATTTCGTACAGGAAGAACATCTGGGATCAGACCGTCGGGTGATTGATTGCGTTGGATAATGTGTGCTATATTTTTTCCTATTTTTGTCTATGAGCGTGTCTGCGTGTGTTTGCGTCCCTGAGCAGCTGCCAGGTCGAGCCTGTCGTCACCCTGTCAACTCTTCCCTTCACACCTCACATCTCTCTCTGAAAGATCCTTTCTCTGTCACGTCCTCATATCCGCCGGCTTCAGCACACAGAGGACAGAGTATCCAAAACCTCGGTCATACCTCTTCAAATCGAACCACTTAAGTGGATTTCTGAACCTCACAGAAAAAAATAATTTCCCACACGGTCACACAAATAATTTCGGACCCTTTAAACACATTTGACTTTTATACTTTTTGAGCATTTATTGTAGCTGGTGCTCTGTGAGTGGGCAGGTTCTGACGTTCAGTGTGTTACTTAAGGACACTGACCGGACATGTGAGCTTTTGGGGGGGAACAACCATGATGTCTTTGAGAGGCTGATTTGGGTAAAAACTTCCAAAGTGTTTGGAATTGCCTATCATGAAGAGGTGACTGAGAAACCAAAAGATGTCTGCAACGTCACCAACAGGGTCACCGAGCAGAACCACCGTGGTATAGATCTTGTGGTTACAGAGCAGTGGTTCGGCCTTTTCAAGCGTCGGCTGCTGGTTTATGACGAAGCTCGTGCAATGTCCGTTCGCACTCTTTCCATTTGGTGTTGCTTGGAAATGTCCAGGATGTGGAATTGTTTGTCATGGCGATGACGGCTTTCTGATTGGGCAGACCGTCTTAATTCTTAGGAGTCAAAAAGTGACGCTTTGTCCGGTCCCTTCTCTGTTACATGCTGATGGTTAAGGTACACGTTTGCGTTGGTGATCGACGCTCTGAGCTTTAAGCGTCATACAGTTTTAGCCTAGATGCTAATATTTAACGTTTAAAGCAATGAAGTTCTATATAAAGTGAAAAAGGGTTGTGGCGGGGAGCAAGCATCGTTATCTAATACTGTGGTATGAGAAGTGTTGAACTGGGGCATAATCAGTCATATCATGTGTACATCACCACAAAATTACCGCAGTAAATTCCATCCAAATTTAGTGGACAGAGTGATGCTGTTTGGTACGAGCAAAATGAATGTTTGATGTGATCAGAAGTGGGAAATGTTCCTAGAAGTCACTCAACATTGAAGGAAATATTTCACCTTGTGTGCTGGACTGCGGGAGACAAAGGTGCTTGTGTCTGACGGATGGTCAGAGAAATAAAGCTGAGAGTCAGGACACAAAAATATGAATCCATGTGGCGCCGTGTACCTTATGACTGTTTTCATGATTCTTCAGCTGGCGAGCAGCCATTTCACAATGGAGCTTTGAGAATCGCAATCAGGATCACAGTGACTGGATTTATGAAAACAGTAATTTGGTTAAATGACAGCTACACACCGACACACACACACAGAGTGAAAATCTGCATTGTCGAGCTGTGATGGTGTCTGAGTCACTTTGCTTTCATAACTGAGCGCATATAAAAGCAGTTAAAAGCTGCTGATCGGAAATTTTTGCTGGCGTGTTGGATTGCACTGACGAAGACATCAGTCTGCTGTCAAGAGCGGAAGTAGATTTGTGTTTGTGAGATGGAGAGAAAAGTGCCGGGACGTGGCGAAGTGGAAGGCGGTGTTCGTATAGATGCGTGTCTGCACGTTCACGTAAGAGTGTGTTCATCTGCGCCACTGGGCAGGTTGCATGTCGGTGTGTGTGGAGTGTGTGTTCCAGGTCGGCTTTCACGGCCGCAGCTTACCAGAAGCACGGCCACAACAGAGATCAGGGTTTCTCCTTTTTTTTTATTTTTATGCCAGCTATGCAAAACTGAATTAGGGGAGTAGAAGAAGAACGAGATGAGATGAGAGGGAAGTAATCGATGGAATTGGTCGATAACAGGAAAGACACAAGGAAGAAAATGTGAAAGTACAAAAGAGTGAAATGCAAGATGAAATGGACAAAGGTAAAAATAACGACCATTCTGCAGTTGACCACTGCATCATATGAGGCTACGATTCAATTCAGTTTTATTTATAATCACATTTGCATTTAAGTCGCATCAAGGCACATTACACAGGAAGGTGAAGGACGTAGAGAAGACTTGGTGTTGATGGTGTCTGTGAGCTACTAGGAGGTCTTTAAGGGCGTCTTCAAACCTGTTTAGTTCACAGGAAGTGAAATGCCTTGGAAGGAACAAACGAAGCCGCAGTAGGGAGTGAGATAATTGGCGTTCAATCCCATTTCTTCCACTCTTCAGAGGCTTGGAGCAACAGGAAGTCGGACCTCTGCCGAAAGGAGCCGTCACCTCCACGTGAGCTCGGCCACTGTCGGAGACATTTTGCCTGAGAGCCCCTTTAGCTGCAGCTTTTATTCCCGCACTCTTCACATCCTGCGCAGCTATCAGCCACGGTGGAGGCTGTCTCCTTCCAAACCCGTCAGAGCTGCTCTGCTGTGACCAATGGAAGCACGAGCAAATAATTACACGGCTTCGCTGCGTTTAAACGCTCGGCTGCGTGGTTTAACTGCGTCGGTCTGCTCTGATGAATTTTACACGCACGTGATAAAATAAATAATCAAATCAAACGTAACGTTTTATGACTCATTCTTTGTTTGCACAAAGTAAAACTGCAGTCAACAGTTCATTGGCCATAATAATGAAAGTGCAGTAAGGTGCACTGATGTTATTGTTAAGAAAAATGCTGATCTTAAGGTTTGAATTGGGGCCAATCTGCTCATAAAAGAATAAGTTCTGGCTACAATGCAGCAGATCAAATGGGGATCCTTGAGCTGGTGTGGGGGGCTCCACCTCTCTCCGCTCTCTTCTGGACCACCCATCCTTTCCCTGCTGTCTGTGTGGAGGACGTCGAAACTGAACCGAGATCTGTGCAGAGCGTCTGCAATCAGAAATGAGCAAACGTTAAGATGGCGGGGACGTTTCTGTGCCGCTGTGGCGTCGTCGTAGCAGTGGTGACTGAAACTGAACGGATCGGGAAAGAGTTGGGGGTAATGGGTTTTGCACTGTGTTAAACCGACTTCCAAATACACGTGACAATAAATCTTAACCTTCATACCAATGAATTATTACAAAAACACAAAATACTGCTGTTAGAGGCACTTGTACGTGTGCTGCAGCTCGAGCATGTTTGATGTGGATGGTTTGCTTTTCTTAACTATGTGTCTCTATTCCATGTTTCAAAAAAATAAATCATATTTTGCAAGAATGTGATTTAAAACAAAAATACTTTTTTGATGAAAGGCGCAGATTTTGTTGCTTACTCTCTGAATGCTTACAGACTGATCTATAGCTGCTTGGGAATAATTGACTGTGTGTTTTTTTTAAAGACAGAGATTACACATTGATTGGCAGCTTCAGTAGCAGCTTAGTTATCATCCTGGAAAATCTCATGTCAGCCAAGCCAGTGTTCAAACACTCGGCTTCACTAAACTGTTTAGGATTCCGGGTTGAAACCGGGACTCGGTGCTCATTTCACAGCAGAAATCTATCTGCGCTGGAGATGCCGGTGCAGTTTGTCACTGAACAAAAGAAGAAGCTCTATCCGCCTCTATCTATCCGAGACATCTTATCGGAGGCCGCCCCAGGAACGAGAGAGCTGTAAACACAAGAAAAGACGATGTGTTTTAAATGTCTGTCTCTGCCTCGGAAACTCGGTGTGATTGGATCATTTGTTTCTGGAGACAGGAGACAGCTGATTAAAACAATCGTTCTTTGCTTATTTCTCTATACTGCTATTTTTAATCGGTAAAAACATGTTTGTGGTGTGTCTGGTTGTTTAACATTACCAGGTCGTTTGACACGCGTCGTCACTTTTTTTTAAGACTAGAAAAACATTCTGTTTCGTAAAAAGTAGGAAGACGAAAACTGAAACGTCGCCCGCTTTCTGCAGCCCTTTGCGTTACATGCTGAGGCTAAGAATTGCCCGTTTACGTCGGGGTTCGATGTTGTGAGTTTTCAGTGTAGCACATTGGACCAATTTTATGTAATTTATCTTGTAATTGAACTATTTGATAATCTATGCCTGAGCCACGTTGTCTTGAAACGTGACTTTACCCTTAGTTGCTGCTTTTGTCTGGGTCTGAACTCACGGCTGGACTGTCCTATAGCGACAGCAAAGACCGGAAACTTGATTCCTCCAGCAGCTAATCTTGAAAGTGCCCTTAAATTATTTTTCAATCTGATTTTAAATAAGTAAATCAGAATAGCTTTTTGCATATGGGGATATACACGGTTCAGTGTTTCATGAAACGTATTTAATTGCACAACTGCAGTCTAGTTGTTGATGAACTCAGACATATTTTCTGCTGTCCTTCTTTTTTTAAAGCAGCTTTCGTGCACTTCTGCAGGTATTTCCATCACTGCTCCTCGTCAGTCCGTCTGTCATATAAAACTGGTCGTGATGCAGAAAAGGACGATAAAAGCGACATTGTAGCGTGAATTACAAAGCGGCCTGCGGACTGTGAGTTGAAATAGCTCTATAACGATTTATACAGCTGTGTGTGTGTGTGTGTGTGTGTGTGTGTGTGTGTGTGTGCGAGTGCAGTTCCAGGCCTTTGTGATACGCGGAGTCATGGTGTGATTTCCGATGGAACAACCTCAATTATCACTGAATTCCCCTGCTGCCATTTATCAGACAATAGGTGAGTGAGAGCTTTGCAGGAGTGTGTGTGTGTGTGTGTGTGTGTGTGTGTGTGTGTGTGTGTGTGTGTGTGTGTGTGTGTGTGAGCGCATTTGATGGTCCCTTTTCAGAGAGGAAGTCGATAAAAGGCGTACTTTCTTTACTACCAGCCTGCCCCTCATCTTTTCAGACCTTTCCACGTCTCGCTCGTTTCTCATCCGTCCCTCTCCCCTGGTTACAGCTGGTCAATAAACTACTTCATTTCCATCATTTCCTGTTTCTCTTTAGATTTCACTTTGCTTCCTGGCTGCGTCTGTGTTGTTTCAACTTTTATTCTGCTCGTCATCGTTTTGCTCCGTCCTCCATTTACTTTTGTTTCCTCCTTTTGTCCTTCATTTTCTTTCTCCAAACATCAACTGGGACTTCTTTTCTGCTCGGAAATTTACACATTTACATGACAATGGCGGTGCTCAGAGGGGTGTTCTGAGTTAATCCACCGCACTGCACTATGGTATTATTTTATTAAGCCAAAATTGGCAATAAGTGGGCAAAAAAAAAAACTTTAATCAGTTAAATCCTAACCAGATACATTTGGTTCTTGACGTAGCTTTTTGACTAAACCCGGCAGGCACAGACATTTTTTTTTTGGGCAATTTCGTACCAATCAAAAGGAATTTGCACCTCCCTGTTCTGAGCTTTTCGTAAAAACAGGCTGTTGCCGTTAAGCATTTAGTGTAACTCACCTCGATTCTTCAGACGTGACTGCAGCAGCCTCCGTCTGGCGATGTCACGTCTTGTGTTGTCGATCGATGACCTCCGTTTGTGTTCGGCCACGGCGTTGTACACGTTGCGAAGCAGTTTGCCTCCAGCCTCATGCAGAACATCACATCAATTGCCTTTCGTGTTCTTTGGCGGTAATTGTTGCCGGCTCCCCACCTCTGCCCGAGGTGCATATCGACGGCGGCTTCCCGATGCGTGCGAGTTATTCACAGACATTTTTTGTCCTCGTTGCACGTAGACTTATTATTTGTGCACGGGCTTTACTTTGGGAAAGCAGCGCAACATTAGCGTTCTCAAGCTCCCATCTGCCCCTCAAGGTGTTTAGGGAGAGTACAGAGTCTAGGTCAAATATAATTTCAACAAATTAAATTCACAATCTTCTCATCTCACAATTCTAAGTTGTTTTGACACATTTATCAGTGAATGCCTGTTACATGAAATATTATAACAGCAGGGACCTCAGGGTCGTGTCAAACTGTGTGGCCAGTCGTATCCGACTCGTACTAATCCCGATCTGACTTTGTAGATTGTTTGTTCCTTCACGTTCACACGCTTCGGTCACAGCTCTGCAGTAACACTGAGTACAGTGTAGTTTTTTTTTGGAGCCAGACAAATCCACTGTCCGCTGTCCCTGAATGTGTCACTGAATTATCTTCAGGTGGCTTTAATTTGTTATTGAAGTTGAAATTGATGCTAAAAGTTCCCCTGCAGGAAACTAGCTGCAGAGCTAATGGAAATCCACGAGGGCTCAACGCTTACACGAACACACACACATGCAAACACTCACAAGTATTTGATACACCGATTTAGACTTAGACAGACCATATAAAAAAAGATGTGATCGATGCCTTATGAAACACACACGCTCACACAAATATTTTGCCACCAGGCCACTCTGCACTGTGTCACGACGCTGTGATGCATCGGGCCTCCCCTGCACGTTGGGCCGCTGAGGCTGTGTGTGTTTGCACCTGATTGTGATCGTTCCTTGTAAGTGACACTGATTGATTATATTTGGGTGGGACGTAGCGTATGAAGTAGAGCAAATTGTGCTGCTTTTCAAAATGTGTATTTGACATTGGACTTAGCTGTCAGCCCCCCCCTCACTAAAGACAAAGTCAGCACCAGGACTTGTGAAGGTAAATGTGAGCGGAGTTAATTAATTTATTTCTTTTTGTAATAAAAGTGTGTCAGTGACGCTTCTCGATCACCCTGCTTTCAAGGGAAGAGGACAGGAGATCGAATGGAAGCAGAAATCGGGTCATCAGCCTTTGGTGGTATCTGCAGACAGATTCCAGTGGCAGCCGTGCATGAGCGCACAGCTGCAGGGAAAACACACACACACACAGATTAAGTCATGCCAGGATGCATACAGATGACTTGCATTTGTTTCACTTACACACAGACAAGCAGATCCGAGTTCACACTATAACGTACACACACACACACACACGCACAGAACGCCTCTATTTTTTTTTTTGATCTATGGTGACGTCAGCACATAACGAAGAGAAGGAGACAAAAGCCTGAGATGACAGAAAGGACAGGATGGCCTCTGTAGGACAGAGATGTCCCACTGTGGCTCTGAAGAGACAGACAACAAACCAAAAACTGACCAGGGAGATTTGGAACAGAACTGAAGGGAAGAAAGGACGGATGTGAACAGAGAAGGAAGTGAAAGGGGAAATCCTGTATCATTTCCAGTAATGGAACAGCAGCGTTTGGTTGGAAGACGGGACACTACTCCAACAAAGCAGAGTGGGATCAGGTCTTTAAAGAAAGGTGCCTTTGGTCAATAAGTGCCGCGCTGAATGATGAATTACGCCGGTCGGCCGTGATCACCGATGCTGTGGCTTTCAAAATAAATGTCCACTTTGACCCTGGTCTGACAGAGACTTCGGGAGGTAAATTTAATTCAGGATGATATACCGTACACAAACCATGTTTCCAGGCAGTAACGGGACGATCTGTGATTATGTGTTAGTTCACTCGAACCTTTATTTCTCGCAAACGTAAGAGAGATTTTCTTTCGTTTTTCACTTCCTGACTTAATCCCGACTGGCTATGAAAGGAGTCGATCCACACGGCGGTTCTGAGCGGAAACGCTGCCGAGACATCGACGCGGAGCAGCTGGTATTTCAGAGACTTTTCACTGGCTTTTCCGGGGTCAGTGCCAGTCCCGACCGGCCTGAGGTGCGTCATGAAGAAGGGAAACAAGTGACCGCAGACTGAAAGAAAGGGGACAAATATTTTCTTTGTCCTTTTGTCCCATTGAATGTTTATGAACACATCACCGTTATTAGTTCTTTTTGGGAAAAAGTGCCAACTGTTGTGGGAATGTGGTTCAACAGTGTTTGTCTTGTGTAACTCCACATGTACATTTGAGCTCCTGCTGCATCTTCTGCCATATTTAGTGAGACATTCTGTGACATTTCGACAGGTTCTACATTGTGCTGCATTATCGGATGATGAGAGACAGGAACGATGTCTCCTGCACGGAGGATCTAACCTCCCTTATCTTATTTGTGATGTGCACGGACTTCCTCGGTTTTATCTGTTTTTTTTTGTTTTATCTGCATTCGTTGTTCTCTGATCTCCGTAAAGCACTTTCTGACAAATCTGTTTGATAAAAGCACTTTAGGAATAAATCAGACTCAGCTCGCCGATGAGAACAAGGGGAGGGGGGGGGGGGCAAAGACAGAGGGACGCTTCAGAGGGAGGACAAGAGATAGGAGCGAAAAGTCAGACAACAAACAAAGGATTGAAGGAGGAGAGATTCTGCCGGGGATCAGATAACAGGCTGGCTGACTTTTTACAAGGAGCAACAACTTTGTTTCCGTCACTGATGCCGTGTGTGCGAGCGCAGCAAGAACTCCAACTTTAATTATTGGCACGAGAGGATTCGATCACTTCAAGTGTTTGTTAAAATGCAAAATAAAAAAATTATACATTTCTGCTGCTTCGTTGGAAACGTTTAGTGTGGAAATTACAAAATGACTGAACGCTCATAGCAACTCTGGCACCTGCAGGCGAGTCCCGGCGACACGTCGGGTGACCTGGTGTGAAGGATTGAACCAAGAAAAGAAAATGCAACAGTGATGATAATTCGCCGCCTTACTTCCTGACTGATTTGTGAAAGTGTTGGGCGTTCAACCCCTTGCAAACGCAGACGAGGCAGGAGACGATGCAGCTGTGTGTGTAAATGTGTGTGTGTGTAGGCCATGGAAATGTGAGCAGAATACACTGAATGTGCCGGTTTGTGTCTCTAAAAGCGGAAACGGGGTCTCGTCACCAAGTGTGAGTGTGTAGGAGAGCGATGCAAACATAAAAGTGACACAAACGACCCGTCGTGAATGTTAAAGCCGGGCAGAGACGCAACCTTCATGCTCCGTCCCGTCCGCTGTCCATTTCCCTGCCTCTGCCGTACACACACACACAGACACGCTCGGTTTCTCACAGCTAATTAAGGACTACAGATCGCCCTGTTTTGTTCTCGCTAATGCGTAATTTTATTGCCGTCCTCGTTCAAATCACATGCCTGAGCGGTTTAGTAGCTCTTTAACCGCAGCCGCACAGACCGTGTGCTGTGATCAAAAGTCCCGGGCTCTGATGAAGCTTCGCTATGACAACGACACGCTGCTTTTGTTTTTATTCTCAAAGGTGAGAAGTTGTTTATAAACATCTGATTCAAATCCAAAAAGTTTGGACGAATTCACAGGATGCACACGCCGAAAAAAACGGAGTGGTCATGGCGTGTGCGCTTCAGAATGTGCATTAGTCGCCACGTTGTGCGTCTGTTTCCTAGAAGAGGGATCGTGTCATCGTTCAAAACTCACAACGTGTTTCAGCTGCGAAGGGATGAGTTCATCCTCGAGGCTGAGCTCCCCCTGAAAGAAACAAGTGCGCCGCTTTACGTCAGCAATCGTTTGATACGGCGGGCTGTTGTTTTCCTGTTCTCGTTGGTTACCCGACACCGCAACAACATTCTTCCTGTCTGTGGGGACAGTTTGGTCAATACAAAGCCGGACAGGCTGTCGATATCTGCCCAAGCTGTCATCATTAAATACGTTTGTATGTTCCCTCACGGGGCAGCTATCTGTGAACTGTGAGGTCAGGTTTGTGTGCCGGAGCTGCGGTTGTTGTTTGCCTTTTATGATTTGATCCTGATCTGTTCCGGCTTTTTCTTCTTCTTTGTTTTGAACAAAACATTTTACTTATTTCGTTTTTTTAATAAACTGACCTGCATCCCATAATAAGGGCAGGACAGAGGAAGAGACGGATCAGGGCACATGTGAAAATCTTGTTATAAAAACTAATTGCGCTGAAACTAGATTTGTAGCTTTTGCAGAAATTCATTCCTGTCCTATTTTAGCATCTTCAGCACCAGCTTTGTCCTATTACAAGGATCCAAATTAAGGCTTTTGCCAGGGATTATTATTAAGCCCAGACAGTGATTTATTCAAAGCTTACAAGTAGAGAGCAACGTTTTTTTTTTTTTTTTTTTTTTTTTGCAGGACTACCTTTAAGGCATATTAACACGAACGATTACGCTGCAGCTTTTTTCCCCGAGAAACTGTTTATATATGCAGATTGTGTTTGAGTGTGAATCGTCCCTTTCGGGCCTCGGTCTCAGGCCCATATGTTACATCATCTGCTTCACAGTTGGTGTCAGTGAAGCCATTACCGCATGGAACCATTAGCACTGCGCTCTCCGTCTTTAAAGTGACGCCTTCGATTTGCAGCATATGCAGTTTTGTTTTAATTTTACTTTATTCTATCACCACTGGTCTTTTAAAGATAATCTTTTCTGGCTCGTGTTGGTGGCATTAGAGAAAACATAACCATCAGCACTAACTTAGTTTTGCTGTGAAAGAGCCCAAACATCACTCCTGTATCACGGCGGATGAAATCTTGATGGGAAATTAATGAGTGAAGCCTCGAGCAAGGCCGTGATCTCACTCCAGCGGACTGCAGTTAAGAGTTTTAGGACATAAAGCTACTGTAAATTATGTTTAAATTAAAAAAAAAGACATTGATGAACCACTGTGACAAAGTACTTGATCTTAAAAGGAAAAAAACGACAGATGCCAAAAAAAGCAAACCCATCAAACATGGGAATTTGTGATGCTGCTTTCGGTGTTTAAAAAGGACTTTGGTCCAACTCGTGAATAAGTTGTTTGTTTTCATCATCTAAAAACTTTTAAAATCAAACTCTGCTGCAACTAAAGCAAATAAGTCATGAAAGTTCATTCAGTTTTACCAATTGGATGTTGCGTCCAACTTAATAAAATGCATCTCATTGATCTTATTTGGTACACACCACTAGAGCTACAGCTAGTTTTGTCACTTTTTGAAGGCATGGATGGGGATCGAACCCATGATTTCTGGTTTACGAGACCAACGCCTTACCACTTGGCCACCACGCCTTTGATGTGGGGATGTGGGGATGTCTACACGTGTGCTCACGTGGCTCCTCTGCATCTGTCTGAGGTTGGTCCTGCTCGCGGGCTGGCGGGACCACTGGGTCGGCCTGGGACGTTGGTTAGAACATCTGTTCACATCAGCCTGCGTTTCATCTCTCGCTGTATGGACGTCTCAAAAAATGTGGAACACTCAAGTGCAAAAACGAGATGAGGTGTGTATCTCCTGGATGATGTTGATTCATGTTTTTGAGTTGTGTACTGGTGCTAATATCGTCAGATGCCTTCCTGTCCTGGATCCAAGTGTTGACATGAGCCTAAATGGACTGAGGCGAAGGGTTCGACACAACGGCGCTAACAAGCAGAGAACAACAAACAAAAAGCTCCCAGCGAGGACGAAACCCTGCAACGAAAGGCCACGAGCTCCTTCTTCTTCCGTGGAGCGTACGTGCTACCTAACTTTTTATATTTGGATAAACTATAAGAGAAAGCGAATCACACTTGCATCACCTCAACTCTCTCTGGTTCCATTCAGTATGTGTCAGCAGACTTCAGTGTCCATCTGCCCGTCACTGCCCGTCACTCAACGACTGCAGTGACGGCTCCCTGGGCCACGCGTCCAAAGCCAAACGGCCTCGAAGGGACACGTGTGTTACCTCAGCCGCACCCTTGGTGACATAAACAGACACACACAAGGCTTTTTCACACATAAACGTAGCTCAAAGAGCCCACTGACGGGCGTTTGCATAAATTTGCAGAAGCAGAAGTCGTTGCTATCGCGCACCAGGGCGCGTCAAACACACACACACACATCCTTAACGACAAGCGTGTAATGCACGTACCGAATGTGGCGTTATACACAATGTCGCAAACCCACAGACGTCATGCACAAACGCACACACAGTCACTGTACAACCTTACACACACACATTGTGTGTTTGTTGACGGCCATTGGCTGCTGCATCCCTGACGAGCCCAGACGTTTCATTTACATAAAGCACAGGGGCCGACGCACCTTTACCTCGCTCTGCTCCACGGCGGGATGATTGGCAGTAGCTCATGCGCAGCCAGATGCCGAAATGCGCCTGAATTCAA
This sequence comes from Channa striata, assembly GCA_033026295.1. Lineage (NCBI taxonomy): Eukaryota > Metazoa > Chordata > Actinopteri > Anabantiformes > Channidae > Channa > Channa striata. The sequence goes on from CM065168.1 coordinate 3,179,678, forward strand.
AGGAGCCGCTGGCCCTCGACAGCTCGGAGGGCTACAAAGCTCCACTCAATTTCACCTTTCTTTCCCTTTTTTTTTTTTTTTTACGTAGATCCAATTTATTTTGTGACTGGCATTTCTGAGTGATGACATTTTGATGGATGCGGCCTGAGATCAAACAAGTTTGCAAACAGAAGCCATGAGTCACTGCCGTTGAATCTGATTTGAAGCAGTTAAATCTGCCTGTTTACACGTCTCCAAATAGATACTGTACATAATTATGAAGTCAACAGTGCAATTTAGCATTTCACTTTAAAACATAAACTACTTGGTCTTCGGGGCATTTAGTGATGTTTCATTCAACTGCAGCAAGGACAACTCAGTTATATGTTGGACTAATGATGTGTCGGGATTTTGTTGGTGCCGTTTTTCTTTATTTCCTGTTTTGGACTTTTATTTTGTAGTATTGCTTTTCCTTCCTTTTCGTTTCTTTTGGGTTCCTCTACTTACCTTGTTTGTCCCTAGGGGTTTCACCTGTTTCACCATTCATTTAAACCCAGTTCTCCCCCCATTTTTTGCCAGTTTGTGAAATGAAATGCCTGGTTACTAGCCGTTAATAGTGCCACACTCTTTCAGATATTCAGGATTCTGAAAATTAACCCGTCGTATTCAAAAGAATTGAAGTTTTTCTGGAGACTCACTGGGATTCTCAAAGTTGGGTTGTGTTGTCCTACAGCTGATGCAGTGGATGGTACCAATGCAGGACAAATGTACGAGGATGGACATCAGCAGTGAGTGTTATTCTGTAGATAACAAAATATTAAAATTTGCCCAGCTTATTAAAACACAGCTGTAAAAAAATATCAGACGTTTCTCTCTTTTCAGTCATGAGCAGAAATCCCAGCTCGCAGCCTCTCCTCCTTCCTCTCTTTACTCCCCGCTGTCAGGGTAATAAGTAAAAAAAAAGAAAACAATAATCCAATAAACTGAACAAAATCACACACTAATACATACAAAAATGACTGAAACCGCGTGAAAGTGCAGTTATATATTTATTTCTCAGCGTTACATCACTTCTGTGGCCCCCACGGGCGTCTTGATTAGCATAATAATTAAGCCGGGGCTGTAACGCACTGTTTGTTTCTGTATTGCTGCAGACTGCAGTTGATTTAGAAGTTTCATCCCCTCACACACACACACACACACACACACACACACACACACACACACACACACACACACACACACGCTTCCCTATCCAAGAAATTACCGTGCACTCAGACAATGGGAATGAGTTAACACTGCTACATTTTATTTCCAGTCTCCTGTGTGTGTGACAGGTTATCAGCAGTGTGTGAGAACACCTCTGACACTTCCTGTGTGTGTGTGTGTGTCCTCACTGTCTCATTATATGCAGTGATTGACTTAGATGGAGAGAGCGAGATTATGGGGAGAGTGAGGTGGGTAGAAGAAGAGAGCGGAGGGAGCGGAGTGGAATCGGGGGGGGCAAATTGTAAAAAAACTTTCATTAAGAAATTGAGAATGAGGATTCAATCAGACCTCATTTGAACTAATGTTACTCCTCTCCGCCGTCGGCCGCCCCCTCTCTTTCTCTCTCCATCAGGAGTGTTCGCGCGGATCTTCGTGATTCATAGTGAACTCCAATAAGAGCCTAACGTGCTCAGTAATGAACTGATTAGCATTTCAATAGCTGGGACAGTGCAGACGCGGACTGTTAGGGGTTAAATGTTAGGGTGCGTTTGATTCAAGTCATATTCAGACATGGAAGGTGGTGGAGACTATTTAAAGTTCCAGCAGCCACGGGCACATTTTTAATTTAGCTCCTAATGTTGCTGAAGTACAAACATGCACGTGAGCTGTAAATTACTCGGGATGATATTCCCGAAATGTCCGCAGCGTTCGATTAAAACCCTTGGCCAGGGACAGTCGTCCAACTCAGATGTTTAAACGTGGGGCAGTTTCTTCTGGAGGTGAAACCAATCAGAAATTCATTACTGTCACTCACTGTGCAGATCGCTGATTATCTGCAAGCCTCTAATTAGATCTGATTAATCCGTCACTCTGATTTATTGGTAAATCCAAGCTATTAATTGTTTTTAAATCAACAGGGAACAACTGAAGTTTGCATATTACAAACTCAGGAAGTCAAACCTCATCAACTCGTATCAAATGCTACAGAGACATATTAGCGAAATATAAACATAACATCTTATTAGTTGTCCTTATAAGGATTGCTTCATTATTTTTAATTATCGTCTCATTACTTCGTGAGCTGGTACTGTGACAGCTAATAATAGCTCTGGTGGAATAATCTTCGTTTTACTGCCACTCGGAATACGATTATGATACCACGAGTGCTTATAATAAAATCGTAGTTGCTGTGCTAAAAAGAACTAGTAAAGATCAGTTTTTAAATCATCTACCTTCCCTTTTTTTAAATATGTGTGTGTTATGAGCAACGGGACGGCGTCATCTGAACTCAAACACTCGTCCAAATGATGTCATCAGGAGGCATTTTCCAGCCGGAAGCATGGAAGTAATTCGATATGGGGAAAGCTGAAAAAACACTTTATGTTATGCAGATTAAAAGTGAGTGAAATTACCCTTTAAGTTTCTGCTGAATCGTTATTTATTTAGCAAACGCATTAAAATCTCCACAGGTGAAGTAGAAACGTGCATAACCTCAATTGTTAAAGATGCAATATGCAGAGCTGCAGCTTTCTTGTCCCATATCAGTCAGATATTCGAGGAGATTCTCCTAGAATAAGACCAGCTAAAATCCTGGAAATTATAAGCAGTGTTTTCAGGAAATTATCTGAAAAATAC